>JAGDYQ010000119.1:255016-266863 GCA_021962125.1 Bulinus truncatus
CCTGATTTCACCATTATATGTCAGTTCATGTTCATGCAGTTATACTAAAGAATTAAATATTACTATTGTTACTTTCAACTGCCGTCGACTTAGTATATTAGTGTTGTTCACTGGTGTTGGGACAACTAATACAAGTTTATAAAAGAACCTCGCAACATAAATTGATCATAATTTTACTATTTTACATTAAACCTTTGACGGACCCCCTGTAGTTGTTCAGGGACCCCCAAATGAATTTAAATTTTCCACGGACCCCCTGAATGATACCGCGGACCCCTGGGGGTCCGTAGGGACCACTTTGGGAACCACTGCATTATACGAACATCTTAACTACAGTCATTTAGTTGTACCAAAAGAGTTATAGTTCCTGTTTCAGAATCCCGCAGAGATTTTTGTATCATCCATTGTAATTGTATTAGCTTTTTTTTAAGCCCTTATCTTTTACATATGGTTAACAAAAAACCAAAACATTTTCATGATAGGTCAAGTATAGTAAAAGTTTGTGAACCCCTGCATTGATATTATAGTAAATGAACCATTTTTCAGCTGTATTATGGGCAGGGTTGGGTAATAAGACTGACACATGGTCAGTCTTGGTCATCTTACAATGTGATTCGGGTATTTAGGTTTTAATCCGATTACCCAGAATGCTATACGTTTGTATACCCTGAGTGGTGCTTGTACGTTTGAATACCCAGGATGGTGCTTGTACGTTTGATACAGTAGCGTAACTAGGTGGGGGCTATTCACTAAATATGGCGATTAAGCCTTTATCTTGTGAGTTAATACAGTGGCGTAAATAGGTATGGGCTGTTCACTAAATATGCTAGTTAAGCCTTTATCTCACGAGTTAAATACAATGGCGTAACTGGATGGACGCCGCTGTAGGAAAGTGGAGGAAACCGTGAATTTAATTTTAAACACCAGATTTTCGGGTACTTTCCTTTGCAAATTATATCTAGGCTTCCAGTCGGTAGATTATGTCTGGCAGTTGCGATTTAGGAAGGGTTCAGAGAGTATGGTCAAAATTTCAAGAGCCGCGTGTAAAGCAGTGAAATAATAGAATAAATGTACTGAGAACAGCAGTGGTATTTACGGCTCGCTGTCCCGCATACGACACTCGCCCTGGGCCTAGCAAATGATACACAACCTAGGCCCTTCATACGCCTCTGGCCCGAATACCCCGTGTCAAGGGTCATGTTAAATTTAAACAAATATTTCATGCTTGCATATCAAAACAGATAACGATCTGGCATTCAGCTTTACCAACTGGTGGCGGGCTTTGGGTGGAGTGGAAACTAGGGCATACGTCACAGGACCGTGCCTGACGTAAGGGGTGGGGCTCGACGTGAATTTATATGATAAGGTAAGGAGCGTACACTTGAGGATCTGGTCCGCGGAACTTATACTACCAAAGTGCTCGAGATATAAACAAGATATATATACATATACATATATACATACATATACATATATACATACATATATATATATATATACATACATACATATACATATATACAAACATATACATATATAGAGCCCCGTAGCCTGAAAATTCTACAGCTGGGGGGCCAGGCAATAGGAGGGGGGGCAGGTAATACATTTTACTAAGTAGAGCAAATAAGCAGGGGGGGGCCAGACAAAATGCAGGGGGGGCGGCCCCCTTGGCCCCTCCGCACAGCTACAGGCCTGTATATATATATATATATATATATATATATGCAGATATTTATCTACACTATAGATATAAATGGGGGGGGGGTGAGGGGGACGATATGACAAGCACTCTCGAACATGAACAGGTGTCGAATTGTGCCTCCCCCCCCTTAAGAAACACGAGGGTTTGGTGGAGTCCCCATGCCAATGCTTTGGCGGTCCTATGCGTTAAGACGTTACTGGTGCATAGTTCGAAGTGTTACCCCCTTTCCCCCCTCTACCCCCCAATCACATCCACCGAAACCTGAGAATGAAATAAATATTCCAAACTCATAAAAGTACTTGCAAAAAAAAAATAGTGATAATAATTTTTTAGTACTATCTTGCATTTTGAGGGCTTTCATGATTAGAGGACAGGTCACAGACCATGGGCGCAACCAATGTACGCGTCGTGCGGGTCCGGACCCTACCAAAAATCAAGCCACTGGTATTCGACCCTACCAAAATTTGCGGGGCAGACATACCCATTTTCATTTTCCCTTATATTTTGGACCCTACCAACTTCAACATGCTGGTTGCGCCCCTGCCACAGACGTTAGTGGGGGGAGGGGGGTTACAGGCGTCTATACACATTCTGCCTGACTTGACTGACAGGTTGCCTGCTGTTCGTAGGCTTTTATCTCACCCCCCCCCACCCACAGATAAAAAGTAAATAAATCTCTCGCAACCTATTTCACTCAAACTGTAGCCGTGACATCGTTATACACATAAACACAGACCTTAGCTACCAGTGGTTGCTGTAACGTATGATTGTTGTCTGTCTTTATTTGTTCAAATTGGTTCACCCTGATCTCGATGTGGTGATAGGAACGTTCAAACTAATGATTGATAAAAAAGTGGCTCTTATTCCCCTTCCCCCTCCCTCCCGCCCCCATCCCACGGGACGGGGCCTATTTCAACGCTACACTGACAGAGCTCAGTTTTAATGTCAAAATGCAAGGGAAATAATTCATATGAACAAATTTCTTAAAATAAAATAGAAAAATAAATGATTTTCTTTATTGAAGAGTGATAAGGGACGGTAATGTGCATAGATAAGACATCTATGGTAGTGAGCTAGCGTTCGACTGCAAAACGGAAAGACCCGGATTCGAGAAATATTGAAAGAACGCAGACCTTACTTTAAAATGGGTTGAATTAAAGTCTAAACCGTCTACTGAAAAGGACGAAACGTAAAACGAAACACCGTGAACCATTCTGACATTATGACATGCACACATTGCTGATAGTCAGGCAAGGAAAGGAATTCTGGGTATTTATTTACCAATGGCCCCGTTTGCTAAAAATGACATGTCATTGAGGGTCACAGTATCCTCAGTTGTCAAAGACTTTTAGGGGCCAAAGACTTTACGGGCCAAAGACTTGCTTGTGGTGACCTTGACATCTTTTTTTTTCTTTCCAGGTCCCCTAATATGTGTTTGATCTGTGTCCCAAAGATCTAATAACGGCTTCGGTGTCTGGTTCAGCCCCGTAGCGTGAAAATTCTACAGCAGGGGCCAGGCAATAGCAGGGGTGGCAGGTAATACATTTTACTAAGTAGAGCAAACAAGCAGAGGGGGCCAGACAGTGGCGTAGCGTGGGCTTTCGTCGCCTGGGGCCGACCAAAGTTGCCACCCTCTATTTAATTATTCTTAACTAAATTTAACTATTCTTAACTATTTGCCGCCCCTTTGGATACGCCGCCCGGGGCCATGGCCCCCTCGGCATCCCCCTCGCTACGCCACTGGGGCCAAACAAAACGCAGGGGGCCGCCTGCCCCCCCCCCCGCACGCTACGGGCCTATTCTGGTTATGTTTGAAAATAAAACAACACACAACAACATCGAATTCAGTGCCATGTTGGTCTTCATAGATAATCCATTGGGGAAAACCGATGAAAACGGAAGGGGGGGGGGAGGGGGGGCAAACATTTCCATATGAATCAACGTAATTCGAATTCATTCTTTATAGACGCGTCCAAATATATACCAGAAGCACATTTGAACCGAGAACAGGCGAAGTGTTTTTCAGAGAATTCCTTACATAAGGACCTGAACTTTCAAATTAAAGAAAGATTTACTTGGAAAGTCGACTTAGACAACTTTCTCCTTTTTAATATCCACGAACACCAAACCTTTGCAATAACTGAGTCCAACTAACATATTGTATTGGCTGGGTTTTTTTTTTGTTTGTTTTGCTGTAGTATCCTTTTCAACTTGCAATATATAAAATAAAATGCACATTCAGTAGCAAAACTTGTCGCTCAGGGGGGGGGGGGCGGACTTAAACAATTGCCTCCCCTTTCCCGCACCAGAAACATTAAAGGGTGAATATGCCGCCTTTTGCAGATGGAGAATTAAATACCGCATGGACATCCCCCCCCCGTCCCGGCACTATGTTATTCACTGTGCACATTAGGCCTAAACAAACTTTAAACATTTTATCAGTTGTTGCATTTTTTGGCCCGTTTGTCCACTTGACAAGAGTTACTGAAACCGTTTTCCGTCTAAATTGTTTTTTTTTTATTCTCTGTGTTTACATTATATCATATTTAAAAAAAAAAAAAAAGATTATATGTCCAGATCATAGAGAATTCAGTGGTCCCGACCTACATCATTGTTTACATTTCAGTAAGTGTGCGCACTGAACTATACAAGTATATGTTTGTGTTCCCCCCCCCCCTCCTTTTGCCTCACACACCCCTCTCCCGGGGGCAAAAAAAAAAGTGGATTACGAAAGAAGTTACTGTCTGTACCATAGAATATATATACATCATTATATATTATGGTCTGTGCTATTTCATTGTGTACTTTCTAGTTTTTTCAAAGTTGTAATGAAAAGCTTATAAGCTTGTGTGGACGCAATGGACTTCGGCCCCCATATGTCTCGGCTACACCCCAACATTCACTGGCCTGCTTGGAGCTGAACACGAGCTTCTCAACCATTCTCGTGACCGTGCCCCAAAGGGTGCGAAAGTTTGTAAGCCGGTACTCACCTCACGCGTAAGTCCTTCAAATTCTTGGGGTTTTTTTTTTTTTCAACACGGAAAATATATGTCGCCGCTGCTGCGTACCCTGGCGTAAACATTCCCACCGGTTGTGAGCCGCGGAACTGGAAGAATCACAGGACGTTTTAATGTTCCGTGAAGTAGTTTAGTGGGCTTCGGGGCAGGGGCCCCCCGGGGGGGGGGGGGGGGGGGGGGGCGGGCCGCGCCCCGCGCCACTTTTTTTGGGGCGGTGTGGGGGGGAGGATAAATTGAAATATTTCATTGATAGGAGGGAGAAAAAAGCCGGCCGAATTGTCCCTGCGCCCTGCCCCCCCCCCCCCCCCCGGCTTCGGGGGGTGTCTGTGGCTTTTGTCGCAATGGGCCAGTATGTGGAGCCTAGGGAGAATGTACGCTATATACCCGCAAGTTATAAGCGGATGGTACGCGTACTCCCCAAAGGGGGGGGTACGGGGAAAAGGTATGCCGGGGGTACGCATAATCATTACATTTGTTCGCAAACTTACGTTTGATGGGGTGGGTGGGGTAGGAGGGGAGTGGTCCGCTGACATACTTCCCCCCCACCCACTGGGCTACAGTTTTTTTTTCTTTTAAAAAGTTGAGAACCGCTGCCATAGGATCGCCTCCCCCCTCCTCCCCCCCTTCCCCAATCCAGATACGAAGCATGGGACTGTTTCCCTAGTCGCCATATCTTAAATAAGGCCACCGCTTAAACGGGGGAGGGGGGAGTATAATTACACATGTGATCAGCCCACGCCATTGTTACTTATATTGAGCTTCGTCGTACAATAACAATTAATGGATATCCAATGGGAGAAATACAAGCTCCTTGAATAAGACCACGTGACGAAAGACTTTCAGCACCATTGGAAAGCTAGCCGTGAGTCGACGACTGTCGTCTGCTAGAACCAGACGCCCTATGCAAACATTGCCATGACAGAGGTTGAGATATCTGTAAACAGGAAATGATAAAAGAAAACGGTTAAGCGTGAATAAATTTGAGGGAAATAAATTCTGTTCAACTGACATCAAAAGTCGCCAAAGATTTATTTAATTTTAAAGGTAACAGTTGAGTTTACACAATATATATCTTGTAAACATACAAAAGTCTCAGTGCGTGAGTATCACTGAAATAATGATCTGGCATATTCTGTGTGTGTGTTTCGTGAACGGGATAAATTTCGATTTGGAGATATGAGTTCATGTTGAGTAGATAAATGTATTTAGAGAAATCGCGACCGTCCGGAACAAGGTGACAAAAATCTATGCAGGGCAGTGGTCGGCAAAGTGCGGCTCCGGAACCGCATGTGGCTCTTTGGCTCCTTAAGTGCGGCTCTGGCATATAGTTTTCTTTTTAATTGTTGTAATGTTCATATTTGGCTCTTTGGCTGATAAGTTTACCGACCACTGATTAAAAAAAAAGTAGGATGTGTGATATTATGTGAGCAATATTTTCTACCTCAGCCATAAACTATCGAAAAACTATTTTTGTAAGCTTTTAATTGTTTTCACTTTCTGTAGGATTGTCTTAAATTCCTGAAGCTCACTTTTGGACCTGTTTTTATTTAGTACAAAGACTCAAAGTTTGCACTATTGTAGATTCGACATGACATTACACGATTTTAATCGAATTTTGCAGAATTACGAACCGAATAATTTTGTTTACTAATGTTTAAAATGGAAAGAAATCGAGACATTGTCTTGAGTTTATCATGTCAAAAATAAATACGATGCACAGCACCGGTTGCAACAGGGCGCGAATTAGTGGAGCCTTTTTAGTGTTATATTACTTAAATTAATCAGGCCCTTAGGGGAGAGGTGGCAGGGGGGCCGGGCCCCGCCTGCGTTTTGTCTGGCCCCTTCTGCTTGTTTGCTCTACTTAGTAATATGTATTTCCTGCCCCCCTGCCATTGCCTGGGCCCTGCTGTAGAATGCCTGGCCCCTGCTGTGGAATTTTCACGCTACGGGGCTGAAATTAATTATCTTAAGTTACAATTATGGCACAATGTATAACATGCAATGGAAAGTTTCATTCTTTAAACAAAATTAAATAAAATCTAAAAAAAAGCAATTATAAAAAATGCGTTAAAAAGTAAACAAACAAACACATTATTATATGATTCAAATATTTATAGAAATTATCATTACGAAAATCTAAAGCGTTGGTGATTACAATCTACGAATAATCTATGCATCTTATTGTGCGCCCACGCTTTTATTTTTAGTAATGATAATTTATCTATTTTTTCGTATGATATACCGGTAATGAGCTATTATTTTATTTTTTTAAGTGCAATTTTTTTTTTATAAAAGATTAACATAGATTTAAAAGAAACGTTTTTTTTTTTGTTTTTTTTTTAAATTGATTTTGTTTACACCACAGCAAGTTGTTTATCATATTTTCTGGCTCCTAGTAGTCCTAGTACTTCCAAGTACTTAGTATATGTAGGCTACTTCCTAGTGCAGGCTAGAACTTTCTAAATGCACTGCTTAGTACATGCAAAGTACTTTGTAAATGTAGGCTAATGCTTTGTGAAGGCCAGAACTTTCTAAATTTACTTCATACTATTTCTATATATACTACATACCTTTACCCACCCCACACTCCATAAAGCTTCTCAATTTGTCTCAGACACTAAGTTTAACATAATATAAACAAAAAGTCAAAAGCCCACCAAAAAATTGATTCGTTTCTTGGTCCGGTTGCTCATTTCTAATATTCCGAAGATTTGAAACAAAGGTTATTTCCTTTTTTTTTTAATTAATCGTCAGCTGGACTTTGTACAGTTTGTAAGGTTAAGTGCAGAGCTGTCCTTACAAAGAGGCAAACTAAATGCCCCCCACTGTCATTAAGCCTATTAGCAATAAAAATCGATAGCATAATTTTGTTAAATTATAATGTCGTTAAGTAGATTTACATTAATTTGGCGAATGTTCAGATGTAAGATGACCATCTTGAAAAACGTCCAGATGTAGATGATTTTCTAGACGAACATTTAGGTGTTGATGATCTTTAGAATATAGACGTAGGTGATCTTCTAGACGAACATTTAGGTGTAGATGATCTTTAGAATCTAGACGTAGGTGATCTTCTAGACGAACATTTAGGTGTAGATGATCTTTAGAATATAGACCTAGGTGATTTTCTAGACGAACATTTAGGTGTAGATGATCTTTAGAATCTAGACGTAGGTGATCTTCTAGACGAACATTTAGGTGTAGATGATCTTTAGAATATAGACGTAGGTGATCTTCTAGACGAACATTTAGGTGTAGATGATCTTTAGAATATAGACGTAGGTGATATTCTAGACGAACATTTAGGTGTAGATGATCTTTAGAATATAGACGTAGGTGATCTTCTAGACGAACATTTAGGTGTAGATGATCTTTAGAATCTAGACGTAGGTGATCTTCTAGACGAACATTTAGGTGTAGATGATCTTTAGAATATAGACATAGGTGATCTTCTAGACGAACATTTAGGTGTAGATGATCTTTAGAATATAGACGTAGGTGATCTTCTAGACGAACATTTAGGTGTAGATGATCTTTAGAATCTAGACGTAGGTGATCTTCTAGACGAACATTTAGGTGTAGATGATCTTTAGAATCTAGACGTAGGTGATTTTCTAGACGAACTTCTAGGATCTTCTAAACGAGACGAATGTCCAGTCGTAGATGTAGATGATCTTCTTGACGAACTTCCAGTTGTAGAAGATCTTCATATGATGTTCTTGCAAGAAGAACCGTTCTTGTGGGGGAACGGGATGGAGTGGGTTGTCAGATTTATCAAAAATTTCGGTCGTTCGTTTATATTTTGGGATCACGTGGTATTTGTATTTGTTTTTCACACTGAATTTAGAATTAAACTGATAAACTGCATGAAAAGATTTCACTCTGGCAGGAAAGGTAGTAGGGCCGGGGGGGGGGGATAGATATCAAAGTGTGCGGGGTTGTATGTTTAGTGTTCAAGTTTGAAATTTATTGATTACTTAATCTTTTTTTTTATTCAGTAGCAGGCTGTGAGAGTGGTGGGAGCTTGGTAACCATATATATACAGCAACACTTCCACAAGACAAAATAAAATCGTAATGTGAGTCAGGCCCGTTTGGTTGAGGGGAAGCAGGGGGCAGCGCCCCTCCCCCCCGCGTTTTGTCTGGCCCCCAAGTCCACCCAGCTTTAAATGGGTACCTGACTTAAGTTGGGGAAGTAAAGGCGGCTGGGCGTTGTGCTAACCACACAATCCCCTTTATATGCCGAGGTTATAGAAACAGATGAATTCTACACTTCATCTGCCCCGATGGCCCGTCATGGCCAGTGGCGCTCCCAGCAAAAAATGCTGGGGGGGGGGGGGGGGGACTCACATATTGAAAAAAGACAGTTTGACAGTCTTTTCTGTAACTTTATAACGTAAATTATGTCAGGGCTAAGGGAACTTTACTTTTTTTTTTTAATATTAGGTTACAGTCTTAGGCCCTGAAGGAAACAATGTTACAAGGATTTTCCATTATTTTTATCACCGCTAACTTCATTTTTAAAAAAAAAATGGCAAGAAATCTAGAAATGTAAATGACTGTTCATTTTCCTGAAAACATGCTATGTGTTTAAAGTGTGTAAGGACATAACAATACATTTTACAACCGATTCGTTTTGTCAATTTATTGGCGAAATGTTGGCCCTTTTTGGTTACAACCCTTAGGACCACAGTAATAACCTTAAACCCACCCAGGTAATGGGATATCTATCTATCTATCTATCTATCTATCTATCTATCTATCTATCTATCTATCTATCTATCTATCTATCTATCTATCTATCTATCTATCTATCTATCTATCTATCTATCTATCTATCTATCTATCTATCTATCTATCTATATCTATCTATATCTATCTATCTATCTATCTATCTATCTATCTATCTATCTATCTATCTATCTATCTATCTATCTATCTATCTATCTATCTATCTATCTATCTATCTATCTATCTATCTATCTATCTATCTATCTATCTATCTATCTATCTCAATCTTTCTCTCTCTCTCTCTCTCTCTATATATATATATATGTGTGTGTGTGTGTGTGTGTGCTGTGTATGTTAACCATTTGAAATTCACAAATAGCTTATCTCTCCTTCGCTAAATAGCGGTGTTTACATTTAGGAAGTAGGAATACGGCAGTGGTTCTAGAAGTGGGGGTAGAGATATACCCCTTGATGTATTATAGTAGGTCGCCCTAAATATTAATTATTATGTACCGGTGGCATGTTTTATTTAGTTATTTTTTTTTAATAATCTAAACAAAAATTAAAATTCATTATTTACTTAGCCTTGATTCTGATTCGGTTATGATACTTCGCTAAATCATCGATTCCGATTCCTGACGTCATTATTTCATTGAATAGTAACATAAAATAAATATTTATTTATATCTTCTTCTTTGAAAAACAAACATCCGGAATCGTCTCATCATTATTTATGATAGAAAACAATTACCTGTATTGAGTTGTACTTGATTACCAGAAAATTTTAAATATCGTTTACCTGTTATCATGGGCATCAAGGGGGGGGGGCATTTGAAAAAAAAATGTCATAAAGTTCTTACAATAAAACTGAACTAAATTTCCTGAAAGTTTACTGCATAAGGTTTACTGTATAATAACTAAACAAACAACAAATGTACCCCAAACCTAACCTCTAACAGCACAAAGTAACTAATGTGCAACTTGATTTCTTTTTCCAGATTGTTCTAAATATTCCAGTTGTTTAACATTTTCTGTCACATTCTCAGCGAAAATCCGCAACATTTTATATTTATGTGTCCATCTAGTTTCACATAGCAAAGGAACATTTGGAATTAATTTTCTTCGCTGATTAATTTCTCAAAAAACTATAATTGACTTAATTTTTCCTATTGTGTTTCGTACAACATTCACATTATTTAAATCGTTCACGACAAGATATAATGTATGTGAACTGTAATGTACTATTGCTGCTTTTGGGTCTTTTTTCGAATTATTGCTTGTACTGCTCCTTCTTTACTTGCCATTGTAGAACATCCGTCTTATCCTTGACCAACAATATTTGTCATATCTAATCAGGCCCGTAGCGTGTGGGGGGCTGAGGAAGGGAGGCCTGGCCCTCCATGCGTTTTATAAAAAAACAACGTTTTTCTTGCGTACTAAAAGGCAGAAAATAATTTTTCTATGAGCCTGCAAAAATTTCTGAATAAATTGGTTACACGGTAATAGACTTTTATAAGAGCTTCTAATTTTTATAAAACGAAAAAACATTGTTTTTTTAATTAAAAAAAATTATAATGTAATAATTTTCAACGTTTAACAAGATCGAGATTAATTTTTTCGTCTCAATTGAATTTCTTTTGTTACGGGGATAACGAAGAGATCTGAAAATTTAGCTTAGTGAAGTTAATATAAAAAAAAAGGGAAGGTGGGGGGTGGGGGGGGGCAAAACCTGACCAAAAAAAAAAAACAACGATTTTGACAAATGATCAACTTGCACATCTGGTCTATGAAGCAATACATTTCTTGAACACATTCTGTTTGAAGCCTCCATAATGAGCTAACTATTTATCTAATAGTGAAATGATAGACAGGATTGGGGTTGGGGGGGAGCGGGAAACGCAGTATGAGGATGTCATGCAAGATTTTTTTTTTTTATTATTTATTGTGTTTGGTGTGTTTTTATGAGGTAAATAAAAATTAATGCAGAGCTTACTTTCAATAATACAAAAAAAAAAATAGATGAATGTAGGAAAGGGAAGGAGGCGGTCCTGCTGTTAATTGTTGCTCCAGGGTGTGCGGATAGACGAAATGGTCTCGCAGAAACTGTTCTCTGCTTCATGATCAATTAAAAAGGTTTTCAATTTTAAACTCTTGGGATTAAATGTGTTCATAAGATTACTATTTTTCAATTATTGTATTTATTTATTTAGCCTAAGGGAAGTTCATTATTATTTTTTTTTTAGAAAAAGTGGGCATTATTTTGCAAAAAAAGACACAGACAGGCAGACAATTTCAAAGACAATAAAAAGAATAATGGAATGTTGTATAACTTTCATTTCACAAATCTTTTGCTTTTCATATAGATAGCACATTCAATATATATATATATATATATATA
>JAGDYQ010000119.1:267363-274863 GCA_021962125.1 Bulinus truncatus
TGCTGCTCTCCTAGGGGGAGAATTGGATATGCAGACATCCATATAAAGTCAGGCCCGTAGCCAGAGGGGGGCTAGGGGGGCTGAGCCCCCACCCCGTGCATGACCTGAGCCCCCCCGTGCATGATTTGAGTTTTTTGACACAATTTTAATAATAACGGCTATAAAACATCAATAATTTTGTTTAATAAATCAATAATAATAAAAACTTAAAAGTTTATATTTTGGCAATCATTCAGGCTATTTATATCTACTTACAGAAATAGCTTATCTAATTTTTGGGCATAAAAGATTGAATGTTATTGAAGTTCACTTCTGGGTATTTTGGGCAGCATTGACATTTGGTGCTTCAACAGCCGTGTGTGAGAGCAGTTTCTCAACCCTCACACGTATGCTCACCCCATATCGCAGATAAATGTTACAAAAGCGTCTAAGCAATCTTTTCCTGCTTGCATTTGAAAAAGATTTAACAGACAATCTGAATGCTGAAGCATGTTTAGGTAAATTCAGTGCTAAACCCAGGCCGTAGCCAGGTCAAAGTAAGCAGGGAGGCACCAATACCCAGCAAGGGGGCACCTTTACATTTTCTTTATTTTTTCCTCTTTTTCTTCTTTTTTAAGTGGGGGGGGGGCACTCCACACCTAGCGGGTGGGGGCATGCCCCCCCTTGGCTACGGGGCTGGATAAACCACGAAGTTTGCAAATTTGAAACGTATAATAATATAAGTTCGCAACAAGTGCCGACGAGTGGGGGGGAGCAGGGGGGCCAATGCCCAGGGGCCCGGCGAGTTTTAGGGACCCGGACTGAGCTGGCCAATCAACTTTTTAAAATATTAATATCAGCCCAGGGGCCCGAAATTTCTGTCGATGGGCCTGTTCGCAACCTTGTAATAGTTTTATATATTGATATCTTCTGAGGACAACTAGCAACTTAAATAAGTTAATAAAATAACATTGGCTTCTGACTTCATTTTTATACATATGTATAATAAAATAATAAAGTACAAACTCCGTGATTTCTGAGTGATGTTATTTAATTTGCAAATTTACTTTTTAGCAGAATTAATTTTATTTTAAATTGAATAATTGCGACTGTTTTTGTTGATAGAATTGTTCTTTGTTTTCAATATTGTATAAGAAATATCACACAAATAGCTAAGCTTTATTCATGCATCTTTGTCGTTCTTCCCGGGTTGTACGTTAAACAAACAGTATAATAATATAAATCAGGTATCTATTGTGTAACAATTGTGTAGCAGAACTATTGGTCAATATATTTATAACAGGAATCAGAAATTGCTCAGCCTCAATAAATTTTTATCATTAAAACTCTTTACTATTTAAATTATTTTTAACAAAACTACAACATGCCATGCATTATTAAAACGTAGTTAAAATTATATATTTCTAATTAATAGCTAAACAATCGGTACTAAAATGCACCATTCCAGATATGGAACTGCAAAAAATTTCTTGGGGAGGGGACTCACTGAGATCCCCTCCCTAAACCCCTCCTCTCCGATCGCAAGCTTTCGGCGCTTCGCGCCTCCATTTTCGCCCCCCCGAACATTTCTTCTACCCCACCAGGGGCGGATTTAGGAAAGGGGCCAGGGGGCCCCATGCCCCCGTTATCGCAAGTATAGGTAATACATCATTAAATTATCGAAATATTTTTTGTTCTAAGACCAATTTTCAACAATGAAAACAGTTTTGCCCCCTCCCCCCGGGGTCAATGTTTTGCCCCCCCCCCCCGTTAATGTTGTCTAGATCCACCCCGATCATTTCTTTGGCACCCCCCCACCCCCCCCCCCCGAAAAAAATTTCTTCGCCCCCCCCTAAAATGTCTTCGGCCCCTCCAATCCAATATTCCTGGCTACGGGCCTGTATGAAGTAATAGAAAATAAAACATGGGCTAGAAGAAGAATTGCTTTCAGTTTTGGCGACAGGTGCGTAAGTTAATTAAATCTTTTTTTTTTTCGATTAGATCGTCTTAGAACAGGGGTGGGCAAACCTTTTTCAATCGCGGGCCGCATTGGGCTCGGGAATTTGACAATTGGGCCGAACGAAGAGCAGATGGGTGGAGTGTTGACATGAACTAATGTAAGTTCAAAGGTAAACGACTAGTTCTGTGAATCACTCTGAAACAAGTGGCGGGCCGCAAGCCGAATTAAACAGTTCAGCCCACGGGCAATAGTTGGCCCACCGTTGTCTAAAAACCACAGATGAGTAGCTTTGAGTGGTGACTATGGGGCAGTTCACATACTATATAGTTATGAGCAGGGGCGCGGAGAGCCAACAAGGGCCCCAGGGCAAGACATCATTGCGGGCACCTTAATAAACAATGAAAAAATTGACATGGTCGGGGCGGCCGGGCCCCCTTACAGATACGGGCCCCCTGGAAATGACCCCCCCTCTTGGCGTGCCTGGTTAAGAAGGGGAATAGGGTGATGGGTGCGGATTTCATTTTATTCCATTATAAGGGAGGTGTAATCTTTGATTCTGTCCAATTAAACAAACTTCAAAACCTGAAAAACAAATATATTACTTTAAGTGAAAATGCCAGGGAATTTATCCCATTAAAATTCACTTAGGGTTTGTGTGTGTGTGTGTGTGAAGTCCATTGGAATCTCCTAGACTCTATAAACCACTGATGGGGCAGTTATCATGGCACCCTTCCTTCATCCCCACCCCCCCACACACACACCATAACTGATAGTGCAATGGCTTTGGAGGCACCACGGGAGACATTGCGGGGACTTTAACCCTTGACCTTGAAATATCCCTAGGGTGGGTGTAGCGGTTCTCATCTCGATCTATTAATAATCTTTTGTGTAAAACTCAGTTTTGATATTTTAGAGACAGGTTGGGCCCCACAAGTGACGTCAGCTAGAGGAAGAAATGAAAGCTTAATGGCGTAAGGGGGTAGGGGGACGGAGGGGGGGGGGAGGAAGAGGCTAAGTTAAAGTTGTTTGTTCTCAACTGGGTGAATTACCAGTCTAAAATATGGCAAGTTTTTTTGTCTGTGCCACATGACTGTTATAATTGGAGGCGTGTTTGGGGGGGGGGGAAGAATTGGGTGGATGGGATCCGTGCCATTCTCAAACTTTGTCGGGGGCGGGGTGTAAAGTTTTCTTTTCGGGGCCGTCTGTCTAAGAATGAATTCAGATTTAGTCTTGAAACTGCAGAACAAATCGTGTCTGCCTGGAGCTGTCAAGTTTGGTGACGTACAGAGAATCATTCTACAATTATATAACAGTAGAAACAACGGCTATAGCTTAAATATAATTATACAACAGCACAAACAACAGGTTTAACTTAATTTTGCGCGAATATTTAGGTCCAGAAAATAACGCTTTTTTAGCAGGCATCGGCGTAACCAGCATTTGTGGTCAGGGCTAAAAAAAAATTGCTGCCCCATTCATCTGTTAAAAAAAAAGTGTACTACGATGGGTGATAAAGCCGCCCTCTATAAGGCGGCATAAGTTAGTACCTTCCAAGGCGTACGCCACTGTCTCTCTAGCCATAGACTTCTTATTAAGAAGTCTATGCTCTAGCGGTGCGGTCGCTAAGTGGTTAAACCTGTTTCACTGTTACAACGCCACTGCCTCAAATTAAACGCTTGACTGGTCTCATTGTTGTTTTTTTTTTTTGGAAAATCGGCAATTTTTTTTTTTATTATTTTATGGAGCAATTGATTGTTCCAGAAAGTTCACCGACGAATTTCCTTGAAATTTATTTTAATCGTTGTTTTGTTTTTTCAGAAAAAATTAAATTGACCTTTACACACAAGAACTTTGGTGACGTGTACATCTTTCTGTAAACAATGCCATTGAAATTATTTGATTTTTATTTTCACGAAATAAATACTTTACTGAATGCGCATGCGTAACATTCAGGCTTCATTACTGGTTGGTTAAAAACACACTAGTTTAAATAAAAGTCAGTAAGAAAACATGATAATAAAAGATAATTTTATCTCTCGTTGTTCATTGTCTTACTGGTCATTATTGTTGTTGTTGTTGTTATTGTTGTTGTTGTTGTTGGCTGCTGCCCAGTTGTTTGTACTAACGCTGTGTTCATTTATTGATTTTAATGGAATTAATATGCGAACTAAGGTGAAGGTCACTGAATATGTAGTTTATGGCGAAGATCATGTGAAAAACCACTTTTCTAGGGTTTTTACTCTGACACTTGTCACGTGACAATAAGCAATAACTGCAACTCAAAATATTAAACTATGATATTAATATTTTTTAACATAACACTAGACGTAGTTCTCAATAACAACAATAGCACACGGGGAGGAGGGCATCATGCCCCGGGCGCTACTCACAAAGGGGCGCCAAATGGTGTATTTACATACAATATTATATGTTTTCGAATGGGAGGGGGGACGCTAAAAAGGTATTGTGCCCCGGGCGCGAGTTGAACTCGCTACGGCACTGTACCTAGCGAAAATCAAGTTGCCGAACACATTAGAAATATTTGAATACTAGCTGTACCTTGCAAAACCTTTGCATAGAGTTATATCCCCTTAGGCTTGATCGGTAGGCTAGGTTATTTTTTTGGTTTCGGGCAGATCCGATTTTTTTCATGGTTGTATTTTAAACTGGAATACTATTGTATTAATTCTTTACTTTCGATTTAACGCACACTGGAAACGGGTATTATTATATATGATGATACAAAATTCACTATCGTACAGTCGTAGGTTTAAACACACAGCGTTTAATAATTTATTCACAATTATCAACTACAAAATGGAAACCATTCTTCACTGCCGGCTACATCATCATCAGAACTGTGCAGCTTTAACGTCACACAGTCACCGCTTTCGATATGAAATTTATAGGATGCGTTGGTCTACGGCAGAGGTCGGCAAAGTGCGGCTCCGGAGCCGCATGTGGCTCTTTGGCTCCTTCAGTGCGGCTCTGGCCTTTAGTTTTATTTAGTGTACAACTTATTTAGTGTACTACTTATTTAGTGTAATAAAAGTTTACTAAACAAGCAGATTTGGCTCCCACTATTTTTTTTAATTGTTGTAATGTTCATATTTGGCTCTTTGGCTGATAAGTTTGCCGACCACTGGTCTACGGGAATCCCCATTGCGTGGCGTACCAACGAGGACAGAGAGTTAAAACAATACTATGCAAACAACAACAGACCGTAAATCTGCCATTTTTTTTTGGCTTGCGATCATATAAACCACTGATACATTAAAGTTTCCTTAAGCCCAGGCCCGTAACGTGCGGGGGGCCAGGGGCGCCGCCCCCTTGCGTTTTGTCTTCACCCCCCCCCTCTGCTTATTTGTTCTACCTAGTAAAATGTATTACCTTCCCCCCCCCGCTATTGCCTGGCCCCCTGCTGTGGAATCCCTGGCCCCTCCTGTATAATTTTCACGCTACGGTGCTACTAAGGGCTCATCGAGGCAGAAGAAGTTTTGAATTCATCTGTTTCAGTAATCTCGTTTTTTTAGCACACCAGCCGCCTTTACTCTTGTAACTGTAATTCAGGTACCCGTATATAATACTGGACTTGTGGGACTTACACCAGGACGTGAACAAAATCCCAAAGGTTCTCATTCAGGTTCGAACTCAACACATTCGAACCCCTGATAGTTTGTTTATTTCTTATAAGAAAAGGAAAACTGGTGGGTGTGGCGGCCTCGCTCGGAAAGACAAGGGGTGTCGTGGTGGCTGGAACCAGCTCCACCACCACACACTGGTTGCACTCGACCTCTTCCTCCTCTCTCCAACTTCACGCCGTGTGATGTGATGCAGTACTGTTCTTCTCCCCCCCCCCCACTCACTCTCCAGCTGTGCTCTGTAAACTGCTATAAATAGAATATATTTTTTGTATCAGTATCACAATTCGCAACTCACAAGCACATTTTTTCCGAGAAAACAGAAAATTCCTAGAAAATATTTTCGGTTTCTTTTTTTTTTAAAGTAAACATTCAAGGTCAGCTTGACCGGCCTTGACCTAATTGAGTTAATTTCGGTAATGAATGAATAAAATGTACATTTCTGTGACGTTCTAAATGCATCTATCTTTATGTCTATTGGTGATAAATGTTACATAATGGAGGCGGCACATACATATTCTACCTGCACGTGTAATAGCTTTATGTAACACAATACATATTCTACATGTACGTGTAATAGCTTTATGTAACACAATACATATGCTACCTGTACGTGTAATAGGATTTAGTCTTTTCCACCAATAAATCAGACTAATGGACTCATTCGCGCGAGCCCTGTACCCTCGCGCTGGTAAAAGAACCAAAATGTACCAAGAAATTTAGTGAAAACACTGATGTACTATCCCAACAGTATAATTTATTTTTAAAAAAGGCATTACATTAATCAATTACTTTTCCTTTCCTTGTTGCGTTTGTTCTGTTAAAATACATAATAAAGAAATCCCGGGGAAATCTGTTAATAATTCAACACTCGGGTGAGTGAAGCACTGGTAACAGTTGTTGGAATTATGGTTTTTCAGGAAAACGTACAGACATAAGCCTGGCTGAGATTACTGCGCCTGCGCGTGAATAAATCGGTGTGAGCTAAATGAGAGTGAGTAAAGGAAGAAGATGGTTTTAAAAACATAAATGAAAAAGATGAGGTAGTGTTGCAGAGTTGTGGTTCATGTCTAGGAACTGTGTAGCAGCAGCACCCCTCCCCTATTTCCACTTGATTGATAATATCGATACCATTCAATATTATGAGTCATTTGTGTCTTTCATTTTTTTCTTTATACGTCTTCGATGTATAATCTTTTAAACTTAATATCAGTTGCCATATTGGCGTAGCCATATTGACGTAGTCATATTGTCGTTGTCATATTGGCTTAGCCGTTACTTTAGCCATATTGACGTAGTCATATTGTCGTTGTCATATTGGCGTAGCCGTTACTTTAGCCATATTGACGTAGTCATATTGTCGTTGTCATATTGGCGTAGCCGTTACTTTAGCTATATTGACGAAGTCATTGTCGTTGTCATATTGGCGTAGCCGTTACTTTAGCCATATTGACGTAGTCATATTGTCGTTGTCATATTGGCGTAATCCAAGTTAATGAAAAATATTTTTTTAATCTTTGCATGGAGCTATCCGCATCGCAGTTCAAGTGGCGATGTGTTCGTCATGCGTATATGATAACCTGCTCAAGCAAGGCTTCGAGAGTAGAGAGTACACTGTACTTGTTGTAGTCCTGTATGTTGCAATTTAGGTTACAGTAAGTTTTCTTTAAAAAAAAATTGTTTTATTTCGTTTTTTTTTTTAATATTTTATCAAGTTTCTGAATAAATTGTAGAATTCCTGGTGCTAATCATACTTAGCGTGTTTGTGAGACGGCAACACGCTAAGCACAGAAAATAAATTACACCGAAAACGTATCGTCAATTTGAAATTGATTTTTCCCAAAGCCGCTATATTTGTGCGCTTGTGCTATATCAATATTTAAGATATATCCTTTTAAAATGAAAATAATACAAATGACG
>JAGDYQ010000119.1:277363-282664 GCA_021962125.1 Bulinus truncatus
AGACTCGCTTACAATAATCAATATCTATTGTTAATAATGTGTGTGTATTTCCTATGCCTGTATGTGCATATTTTCTTTGGCACGTGTTTATCGCATATATATAAACTTTGTGATGATGTAACTTATATGGTGTTCTGTCGGATGTAAATGAACCTATATAGTGAGTTGGTCAAAATATTGTTTACCGTTTAGGTCTGTATTGTTTACCGTTTAGGTCTGCATTGTTTACCTTTTTTGGTCTGTATTTTTTTCCGTTCAGGTCTGTATTGTTTATCGTTTAGGTCTGTATTGTTGTTTTTAATTATATACACGTGAAAATAACTTTAATAAACACTGGAACATCAATAAACACTGGAACATCAATGAACACTGGAACATCAATAAACACCGGAATATCAATAAACACTGGAACATCAATGAACACTGGAACATCAATAAACACTATTTAGTAAACTCTAGAAATTAAATAAACAGTAGAAATTAAATAAACAGTAAAGCTTCAATAGCACAGAAGAATAAGTTACTGAGTTTACCATTCCTTGTCATTACGGAATAGTTCAACAACAAAAAAGGGAGAAATGTTCCACCACTACCAAACAGATAATGTTCCACCACTACCAAACAGATACTGTTCCACCACTACCAAACAGATAATGTTCCACCACTACCAAACAGATAATGTTCCACCACTACCAAACAGATAATGTTCCACCACTACCAAACAGATAATGTTCCACCACTACCAAACAGATAATGTTCAATGTTTCATTTCAGCACTAGCCTGTTACTTTCATTTTGGGTTAACGTTCGTAAATTGACTGCCCGTCACATTTTTCTACATCCCATTATTGTCTGACCTCAATCTGACCCTTGTACGCTTGACTTCACGTGCACAACTGCCACAATGTCAATCTAGACTATTTTACAACTGTGGTCAATCTTCGCAGGCAAAGGGCGGTAATCGTTTTGGAAAGCGCTAACTGGGCCATGTAGTGTTAAGTGTGAACGATGTATAGGTCAGGCCAGCGGTCGGGGAACTTTTTTAAATCATTACCCCAAAATATTTTTGTGTAAGTTGGATATTATTCCATGGCGAATTAAAAATATATACTTTTTACTCACAAAAGTTTCATTTTTACCCCCAAATATTTCAGATTTACCCCATTTGGGGTAACTTACCCCGGTTCCTCGACCATTGGATGAGGCTGTCAGTGTATGGGGTTGTGTGATAGCCACGTTCTAGATGTATACACTGTACGATAAATCAAAGGGGCCCATAAAGTGAGACAAGAACAAAGTACTGTAATACAAAAAAATAATTCAGCAAAAAAAGCACCATGATGTCATAGTTGGTTTATGTCTTTAACTTTGATTTTAAATGTACACAGCGCGCGATGCTGCTCCTGCTTGTATTACACTCACTGACTGTGTACGAATAATGCTTATCTTAAAGGTAATAAATGTTAGGCCTACAATATTGATCGTAAATTTTATACACACATGTATATACTTGTATATTTATAACGCTGAATCTTGGCAGATATCTATCTGAAAATTTTTCTCAGAAAATATATTTCTACATCAAAGCTGTCTGACATTTCTGAGAAAAACTGTTCTTGTTCTCAAAATATGTGGTTTGCTTTGTGAATGAGAAACCATACCTCTCCTTTCATGTTGATTATTTTTAATCGATTTGAGATCAAGTGACTGTCGGTTTATAAAGCCTCATATTGCAAATATCTGTCTCATCTTGAAATGATCATATTATTGATTCGTGTCATATTTGTTTATACAGTACACAAGGTAACAATAAATCTGACAAACAATGTTCGGGTATTTCCGATATTACATCTCAGCTTCATAAATATTTTGCCAGGTTTTTTTGTGGAGTTAATTAATGTAGGCCTAATAAGTTCTGCAGAAACAAATTAATAATTTTTTTCTACAATATTCTGCACTACTTTTTAATTTAAAATAATACTAAACAAAAGCCAGGGGCTATTCATAGCTCTTAAAACGTTTCCAGAAATATATCAATAACGTCTGGACGACTCGCATTTTAATTTCAAAATCTTTTATCTACTTAAACATTTCTGAACTTCTTGAACATTTCTGAACAAAATGAACATTTCAGTTTCATTTTCAGTTTCCCCACGAATTATTTTCCCTTTTATTCTAAGTCCCAGATAAATTGGACTGATAAACCTACTGGGTGATCGAATGTACTGACAGACAGGCAAACAGACGGATAGATCGATAGAGAACAAAAGTCTTACACAGGCTTAGTTAAATGGGATATTGATTCAGCGGCGTGGTAGATGACATTTAGAGCTCCAGAGAGGGTGATAACCACTGGGGGCTCCCTAAGTTGAATTTACCTCATTCTAGTACTTTTAATATACGTCAAAATTGAATTTAAACATTTTATTTCTGGAATATTGTTTTAGTCAATATCGATTTTGGTTTCCATTCTACAGCTTTCCTGTTACCTGGACAATCAAGTCGCCAACGGGCAGTGTCCAGTACAACAGCGAAGACTGTGTCGAAAACAACAGCAGCAATTGTAGCAGCCAGTGGAGAGACAGGATAGTTATAAGCAACGGCAGTGGAGCAGGCGGGAGCAGTGTCGTCAACATTACACGCGTCACAGTGCAAGATCACGGTGCGGAGATAGCGTGCGTGGTCGGTAGCCAAGGAAACGAAGACAAAGTGTTGACATGCCAACTCCAAGTTTATCACAAGCCTGAAAGTCCGATTTGCGATGTGAACAAAACCGGTGACAACATTGTTCACATTTGGTGCATGACTCCCAAAGTGTTCCCGGGTTTGGTGTGCGATTTCGCGCAGTTTGAGTCAAAGACAAAGCAAATGTTATCTCTAGATACTGGTCATGTTAAAAGTGTAGACCAGAGGACAGATGATGGCTATCTCACATCAACCTGTTCCTGGATTGTCTATTCTTTAGAACCTGGGACGTACCAGTATTTCCCTGTGCTTCAACCAAAAGTCACCAAAAATGTTTCAGGGACGTCTGTTCCGGTCAGCCCAATGAAACAGGTCCATATCCCTCCAATCCAACAGAGGCTTTTCATTCATAAAGACAATCTCCATCCTTTTTCGGACGACTGCCGACTTGAAATTCCCAAAGCCGTTTACGTCTGCGAGGCTCGCGGGTTTTCCCGCCAGCCAACCCTTGAACTTCTCGTTGACCGCAACCAAGCGGAGCCACTGACGACAATCGTGACGGAGACCAGCGAAGGGAGCGTTTATCGGACGGTCTTCAAGCTGAACGATCCAACAGACTACCCCAACGCAAACGTCATATGTCTCGCGAAGACACAGGATCAATACATTTCGCAGGAATTTCGTCTCGGCGAACACGACGCATTCCAACAAACGTCGGAGCTTTTTCTGAACTCTGGCGTGGTGCACAGGTTGTCGTGTCACGCACGAAATCGTTCGGACGTCTCCAAACTCCAGATCAGCTGTTTCAGGGGGAAAGAACTGCTATTCACAACCAACGCACAGGGCAACGCAGCAGAAATAACCCTACAGCTGGGCTACGAATCCGCCACCTGCGTCTGCCTGAACGCAGACGAGAGGAAATGTTTCTCGCACGAAACCTATATCCGTGTGTCTGACGCGACGAAGGAAGAAGGCCACGATAGGCTCATGACAGTGATAATCATCGTATCGGTCTGCTTGTGTCTAACTTTGCTTGCTTTCATTTTAGTTTTGACCTGTACTCTCAAACGCAAACAGTTTAAAAAAGGAAAACGTAAAGTGTTCCATACAGACGTGGAAGATTTCCAAGAAATCGATTTAATGAACGGTAAAAAATGACAACTTTACTGCTCGTACACAATATGACGCTTAAATAAGAGCAGTGAGCAGTAAATGAGCAGGTGGTGGTGAGTCTGATATCCTGCTGGTTCGAGTGTAGATGGTTATTGCATGCGACCTGTGTGGTGATGATTGGTGTGGTAATTGCAGACTCTGCAATGGTTTTGTATGGAGTCATCGGCGTCACAGAAAAATGTTCACATTATTGGTAGCAATGTTCACATTATTGGTTGCAATGTTCACATCAATGTTCACATTATTGGTTGCAATGTTCACATTATTGGTTGCGCTGTTTCCACCGCCTTGCAGCGTGATGACGTCATCATGATTTAACCCTGCGAGAAAACCACAAGACCTGCGATTTGTGGCCTAGTGTAGTCAGATTATCTCCTTTGTTGCATTCCGTCCAATGTAAACGAATAGACTTTATGACATTTGAAATAGAGATATTGGTGAGCATCAATACAGTATGAGAAATACGAATAGTAGAAAGGAGAGGGTGTGGGTGTGTATGTGTGGGAGGGGCACACAGACCAAGAACGAAGGGAAGATAAAGTTAATCTCGTTATGATTGTTTTCATTCGATTGATTTAACCATTTATTTACCACATCAAACGTTGAACTGTTATTTTTGTACACATTATAATGTATATCTTGTCATAGACAAAGTTGATGCCAGAAAGACATTTTCATTTTCTGTCTAGCTTGGTCGGTCTCAATGGAGAAGTTAACTTAAATCTTCTGTTCCAGAGGTGGAGCAGAGTTAGAGGGGGGTGGGGTGGGGGGAGTGAAAGGGGAAATAATGAATTAGGAAAATCAGTTCTAGCCAGGGCCGTATCCAAGGTGGGTGTGTTAATGGCGGCTGCAGTGGTAGGGCTCATCTATAAATTGATCCCAATAAACGGTATCAAGCGCAATACGCCGCTGCTGAAAGAAGGCATTGGCCCATTTAATAGCTCTGCAACATAGGGGCGTATTACGTCTTAACATTTTAATAAATCTTTTTTTCAGTAAATGATTGATTTTTTTAAGTGTGTTATTTATATTTAATTAGATATTTTTAAATTAGTGATGGGACAATATTACATTTTTACAGATTCTGAGACCGTTACAGATTTCTAAAACTTCCAATAGTTATATAATGAAGTTATAGATTTAATAGAATACACGATAATGCAAGATATAGGAACATTAATTTCTAAAGATGCAGTTTTGGAATCAGAGTTTATGCTAAAAGTTTCCAATTCCACATTAGAAATAGTCCAGATATTTTAGTATGTACTGTTTAATATGAATCTTCTTCCTTTGGCTCTACAGCCCATTTAGGGCCCTGGCCTACCATGTTTAATATGAAAACATTTATAAAAAGATCGTGTTAAAAAGCTTAGTCATTTAGTATATGTGTTGAATATATCTTTGATTGAATACTGCACAAATTCATCTAAGACATATGGGACA
>JAGDYQ010000119.1:283164-310744 GCA_021962125.1 Bulinus truncatus
TACATCTCATCAGTGGCGCAACCGGGGGGGGGGGGCGCAGGGGGGGGGGGCAAAATCATCAATACATAAATTATGTTATAAAGTTACAAAAAAAGACTCAAACTGTCTTTTTTTCATAATGTGAGCCCCTCCCCCCCCCAGCATTTTTTTTACTGGTTGCGCCACAGCATTTCATTATCTATCTCTCTACCTTCTTTACTTTACCTACTTCTCCATCTTTGTATTTTATCATCATTACCTATCTATCATCAATCTTTTTTTAAGCACTATCATCTATCTTTTTCTATGTCTATATATTATCTAATCATCTGTCACCTTACTATCAGTTTTTTTGTCATCTATCTATTAGTCTGGGAGGGGGGGGGGGTTGAGGGATGGTCGTGCGGTGTTGAGCGCTCGACTGTCGACCGGAGAGTCCTGGGTTCGAACCTCAGTGAGGACCTTGTGATTTTTTTTCAAGGTCCTGGTGTAAGTCCCACAAGTCCACCCAGCTTTAAATGGGTGCCTGACTTTAAGTTGGTGGAGTAAAGGCGGCTGGGCGTTGTGCTAACCACACAATCCCTTTATATATGCCGAGGTTACTGAAACATGAATTCTACACTTCATCTGTTCCGATGAGCCGTTGGGGGTTTAAGGGAACTTTACTTTTATCCTATGGCACAACCGGGGGGGGGGGGCTTGAGCCCCATCTCCCCAGGCCAATTCATCAATACATAATTATTGTTATAAAGTTACAAAAAAGACTGTCAAACTTTCTTTTTTTCATAATGTGAGCCCCCCCCCCCCCCAGCATTTTTTTTTTGCTGGTTGTGCCACTGCTTTTATCTATTAGTCATCATGTATCTTATCTAACTATATCGTAATGATTTGTTCAAGTATTTATCTGCTTTCCATCCATCGATCTACCAATATATGCATTAATGCTTTTTAGAGCTGCTGTTCGATTAAAAATTTTAATCGAAATTAACGCATAATTAAAAAAATTATCGCAAATTAACGCATATTTAATCGAAAAAATACTTTATTTATTAATTGTAACATTTTTTAATGCAATCAACATGTCTCTTTAAAATAATAACAACGTGTTATTTTTTCGCACTTACTTGGCCTAAGCAATAGAGTATTAAACATTTGTGTGTGTGTGTGTGTGTGTGTGTGACGTCTTTGACAAGCCAGACCTTGAAATGTTCGGCTCATTTTTGGCGCGAGCAAGTAAGCATCCTTGTTCATTTATTCTCAGTCTCACATGTGGGTCGCGACTTGTTATAAAGTGTGTCGTCAACAGGAAAGAAAGAACAGAAGATGAAAAATGAAAGCCGACCGATAACATCAAAGAGTGTCATTTTACACAATATTGGTAAATGACGTCACTTACCAACCACAAGTTACATTGTTTCAAAGCCATGACACTTGTCAATCAAACTATAACACGTGCAGATGTTCATTAATTGCATCATTCAGGGTCATATGTTTGAATTAAGAAATGACAATCCTATTGTTTCAAGGTCATATAGCTGCTATGATTTACGTAAACGTGACACTCGGTTTTTTTTTCTTCCTTTTTTTTTTAAATCTCGTCTGATCTGGTTATAGAATTGGGTTATTGACTGATTTTTTATTTCATCTGCAACTCTGAAATAACACCATTTGGGTAAAATTTAACGCATTTAGGTGTTTGTGTTAAAAAATGTAATCGCATATTTTTAACGCATTAATTATGCTTTAATTGCAGTAAATCAACAGTCATGTATAAAATTTGACTCAGTATCACAATAATTCTGAAAAATACAACCACTGTCTCGGGTACAGATGTATTAGCAAGATGTTATACTATCAAAATACGATACAAAATTATGCGCAAAAAAATGATGATACAAAATTTCTAGCATCTCGTTATTTTGATCTAATAATAAACGGGCTCATTATACCTTCAACAATACACTATAGTACCTCCACCAATACACTACAGTATATAATGTAAACTAGTGAATGAAAGTTTTCTATTTTTACATCGACCGGGAAGGGAGCAGGAGTTTACTTGTCGAAGGGCTAAATAACCAAAACATCTTCATCATATATTACAGTGGGGCTTCAGTCGACATACCTGGGGGTGAGGGTATGTGCGGCAGGGTGGGTGTGATAGATCTACTTAATAAGTGGACGGAACTTAAACTTCAAATGGTGAAATTTTTTTATTTATCGTTTTGGTGAACTTTCCGCATTTAGTCAAATTAACGCATTTAAGTGTTGCGTTAAAATTTTTAATCGCAAAATTTTTTTGACGCGTTAATCGCAAATTAACGCAGTTTAATCAGCAGCCCTAATTCTTTTCCCTCTATTCCACAGGTGAGACTAAGGTATTTAGTCTTAGAACTGACCGGTGTGTAGTATCCAGGACAGTGGATGAGTGGACGTTACAGTCAGCCACCAAGAGCGCTTTTTGTTTTGAGTTGAGAATAAAGTAGAAAAAAAATCAAATGATCTAATTTTAATTTACTTTCGAATTTAATAAAAGAAATTTTTATTTATGTAGCGCGTGAATAGTTCTGATGTAATAAACTAATATGAGTAGCTCTGATGTAATAAACTAATATGAAATTAACCAAATATTCTGAATGCTCTTGTTTTATCTTGAATGTTTTGCAACATTTTACTATCTCTTAAAGTTAGTCAAAGTCTTTTTCTTTTATAGATATTCAATAATTCATTAAAAAAATTTGTGATTCAAGAAGATAACTCAGGTGTAATATGAATGTAAAACTGAATAAATGATTACTGCCCTTGGAAATAAAAAAAATGGCACTTTTCAGATGATGACATTAGAACTTCTAATTTAGAAGCCCAGTCATGAACTTCTTACCGTATCCGGGCATTTTCCCGATGGACTCTGAATAGAGGAGGACAGTCCTAATCAGCCCCGTAGCCAAGGGTGGCACTGGGGGCCGTGCCCCCCTGCTAGGTGTGGAGTCCCCCCCCCGCTTAAAAAAGAAAAAGAGGAAAAAAATAAAGAAAAAGTAACTAAAATGAGAAAAACTGCCCCCTTGCTGGGTATTGGTGCCCCCCTGCTTACTTTGACCTGGCTACGGGCCTGGTCCTAATGGGCAGTTTATACGTTATTCTTTTGAACGGTTGACGTAAGTCTCAACTGATTCGGCCTAGGGTCCGTTAAAGTTCTCAAACTTTTACTAAGTTAAAATTTGCGTCGTGGAGAAAAGACTCTGCCGTCTAGCATAGAGACATCCAATACTAACAAATTAGTGTCTCACAAAGCAAGTCTCGTACATTTAGGATTAGGGTTAGGGTTAACGATAGAGATAGGGTTAGGGATAGGGTTAGAGTGTGAAGCAATATCTATTGATGTAACCCGGAAAAAAAAATACGAACTCCGTCTTGATGTTACCGTAGCCACTGCGTAAATTTATTCCAAAAAGTACAATTCGCTCTGTATCTGCAAGATTGGTTTTGCACTAACTATTGTTCAAGTAGTATAAATCAAGCATTACAATAATTTCAAATATTTAATTCCGCCCTATGTTCAGATAAGATTTGCCTTCAAAGTCATCTGTGATTTTTTTGAAAGTTCGTCTGTAGCTAGAACATCTGTGACAAAAGATAAATTGAAAATAAATTGTAGCGATGTAATTTGATATGATATTAAAAAAATTAGTTTGGTACTAAAAAAAACAATAATTTTCTAATTGTTTCCTTTATATCAAATATACTTCTCTCGATTAGATTGAAAATAAATTGTAGCGATGTAATTTGATATGATATTAAAAAAATTAGTTTGGTACTAAAAAAAACAATAATTTTCTAATTGTTTCCTTTATATCAAATATACTTCTCTCGATTAGTTTTCTTCAATACGTACAAAATAACCACAAATGTGATTTTACATATTGTATAGGTTAAAGCTATACATAAGGCATTAGATCTTGTGTGGTACAGTGGGGGCAATTTAGATGCGCCCCTGGCTATAAATGTTTACTGCAATTTTTTGTAATCTAGTACTCAAAGATCGAGAATAAGTTACACCAGTGCGGGGCCCCAAATGAAACAGTTCTTCCAATAAGCCTGACATCGGTCCTGTCTCAAAGTATATATATCTTTTGTTTAATTTTTTTAAGATTGAACAGGCTGTCCTCGACTTTCGCACATAATTGGTTCCTGAAAGTGCGTGCAAATGTTCGAAAGCAGAGGGAAACATTAATATCATAAACAGTGCCCAACCAACTAAATCACTTTCAAAATGGAGATCATGACATTACAAAAAACGATTGCTTCTGAAATAACAAGGATGGAGAAAGACCGGGTATAGACCGGAAATTCCGTAGACCGGGTATACGGAAAAAGTCGGAAATTACTGAAAGGGCTTCACTAGCGCTTTTACGGACGATTCTAAAAAATACAATTTAAAAAAAATATGTCTTTTTAAAAATGTTCGAAATAGCGAATTGTGCGAAATTCGAGGGCCGCTTGTATATACTTTGTTGTGAAACAATATATACTATGTTGTGAAACAATGTATATACTTTGTTGTGAAACAATGTATATACTTTGTTGTGAAACAATGTATATACTTTGTTGTGAAACTATGAATATACTTTGTTGTGAAACAATGTATATACTTTGTTGTGAAACAATGTATATACTTTGTTGTGAAACAATGTATACTATGTTGTGAAACAATGTATATACTTTGTTGTGAAACAATGTATATACTTTGGTGTGAAACAATGTATACTATGTTGTGAAACAATGTATACTATGTTGTGAAAACAACACATGCACATCTCATCTGTCTATCAATAGGATAAAATAATACGTTAGTTTTACCTGGTAGTTTTTCTTGGCACATAGGCGCAGGCAATATGCGGTTTCTACTTTTGGTCACAGAGGACCATCGCTCGCTGACAGTGTTGCCGCTATTGCTGCTAGATCTGGAGTCCTTTATAGAAATAAATAGTTGACATTTCAAGTGATAAATAGAATTAGTCACTGCTGTCAGTCTAAATGTTTACTTTCCAGCAGTCAACCTATTAAAGAATATTTACAGCACAGCAAGGAAACAATTCGTTAAAGAAAAATCTTCAAAAACTTTTTTTAGACATAGATTATTATTAAAATATTTATAAAAATTATATTGATTATGCTATTTATTTCAGGCGCCAAACTCTAACCAATGAAGTTTATAAAACATATAAAATGAGATATAAATATTATTACCAATGAAGTTTATAAAACACGTACAATGAGACATAAATATTATTACCGATGAAGTTTATAAAACACGTACAATGAGACATAAATATTATTACCGATGAAGTTTATAAAACACGTACAATGAGATATAAATATTATTACCGATGAAGTTTATAAAACATATAAAATGAGACATAAATATTATTACCGATGAAGTTTATAAAACATATAAAATGAGACATAAGTATTATTACCGATGAAGTTTATAAAACATATAAAATGAGACATAAATATTATTACCGATGAAGAAGGGCGGCTGTTAGTTGAAAACGATCCGAAGTCTCCTTTCTGCAAAGAACGTTTTTCTCGCAGCCTCGCTATGGCTTGCCTGACCTAATTAAAATATTTATTTTTTATATTTTGAAACTTTATTTTTATCTCAGTTTTAGACACTTTTCATGACCTAAAATATAAAACTTTAAACTGTCATGAGTCTAGAAAAAAATAGGATGGGATATTTTATAACATAGAGTAACTTGAGCTATGTTTGTCGTGCGTGTGCGTCCAGTGACGTAACTGTGTGTTCAGTGACGTAACTGTGCGTTCAGTGACGTAATTGTGCTTTCAGAGACGTAACCGTGCATTCAGTGATGTAATTAGCTATGGGGGGGGGGTTTCCAGATGGGCATTCTAAAAATGCTGTCCTTTATTAGTAAAAGAAGTGGTGCTGATGCCGCCCCTGGTTGGAGGTAAAATAAGTGCCGCCTAGGGGCGGTAAGCCCCATCCGCCACCCACACCACCATTTTACACCACTGTGTATGACATGTTCTCACGACAGGTTGCTTGACGCATTGGTAGCATGCCGGATCCTTATGCTGCCGCACGACCTGCCGCATGCTGGGGGTTACGGGCTCGACTTGTGGTGTCTCCCGTGGTGCCTCCATGGCCATTGCACTATTCGCAATGGTGGGGATGAAAGAAGGGCACGCCAAAACCTGTCCCATAAGTTATTTACAAGATCTAAGAGTTAAAAATCTCACCCTTAGATGATCGTATATAAAAAACAAAACGAAACAAAACAAAAAACAAACAAACAGAACACCACTAAAAGTAATAAAAAAAGTTAGAATAAACAATTAAAAATCACAAATATTTTACTACCCTGTATATTTGTAGTATAAAATGAAATTCTTTGCCACATTTTTTGAATGAACTATAGGCATTGAAAAATCTGGTTACTTTTGACATGATTGCTTAATGCGCAAGCAATAAAGAAAAAATTTCTACGTTACCTCTGTATTCAGTGCACAGTGGAAGAGAAAGATGAAGAAACCCTGAAATGATAAAACAGACCACAATAAAACTAAATGAAATTTAAAATGAAATAATTAACTGACCTATATAACTGACTACCACCAGACCCGCCGAGAGGGAGGGAGGGGCAAATGCCCAGGGGCTCGGCGGGTTTTAGGAGCCCGGATTTAGCTGGCCAAACAACTTTTTGAAAATATTATTAACAGCACGGGAGGGGGGGCGTGACAGCCCTTCCCAGGGGCCCGAAATTTCTGTCGGTGGGCCTGACTACCACAAAGACTTGTGTTGTTGCTTGGATACTCACTATTTGGGGAGGGGGGGAGATTTCAAAAATCATTTTAAAAGTGACGGGGCCCTCAATTCTTCGGACCCGAGACATGTGTTGGGATGCCCCCCACCCCACCCCACCCCCTTTGTTTCAAACCTGTTTTATGAACCCATTGTACAAATCTTCTAACCTGGAGAGAATTCAAAATGGCGAAGATGTACTGAAAGGCCACGAAATGTTCATTCACTGAAGCCAAACCAAAAATCCAGGTCAGACCAAGAAGTGGAGCTAAAAATAGACTTGCTTTGATTCCAGCTCTAATTGTTGAAAAAAATATACAAAAATAAATAAAAACATCTATGTCTATCTCAAATTAATAAAAAGGGTTTTGAGGAATAAAAATAAAGACAACGAAAGTTTAGTAACAGTTATTGAAAAAGTCAAATTAAAATTTTATTTACTAAGTTACCCATCCCCCCATTAAATTATTTTTTTAAAGTGAATATACTAGTGCTAGTATATTTCTTAAATGTAAAGTTTTAAGTTGTTTAAGAATGAATTATCCTCCATTTCTTCCATATTACTATCATAAACAGTCATTCTTTCAAATCCAAAAACATAAAAAAACGAACTATTTTGATTACGACCAAACCAAGTTTTTAAAACTAAACGTTTTAAGTAAAATATATTTATTTTTATTGTTCACAAAATTTTGCCTTATATTTAAATAGCATATGCTATGGGGCAATGAAACTCGTCCTGATGTCAGATCAACTGGCACCTTTCCGTTCCTGATTTCAAGCAATTGATGTGAGAATATCTCAGCTGGAAATGCATATTTGTAGTATTATTAATGTAAGGGAAGTATTGTCATGGAGCAATAATTGTATGCAAAATTTCAAGGAAATCAGTCACTGTAAAGAGCCTCAAAAATCGATTACAAATTGCCATCGAATCCCATTAGCTGCAAAATTTGAACGTCAGACAATTTATTTCAGGTGAGTACTTTCCCTTAGAGCTCATGCTTTCTTTAAGTAACCCGTGTCTTTTTCTTTCTGATTTTTTGGTAATTTGTATAAAAAACAAACAAACAACACATTGTGTTGGTTATAATTGGTTTGAAATCGATGTTTTTTAGGCATAAAAATCATTTAGAAAAAAATTTAGTTTGTAGATATTGAATCAGTATCTTGCCTACACAAGAGACAACACTGTTGGGGAAATCGAACGAAATGGACTGATATTTAATGAACTGATTAAGTTTAAATCCTAAAGGATGACTGTATAACTGATAATAATGTAGCTCAACAGATTCACTTCATTGTATAACATAATTACCTCACATTTTTGAAGGAGTCTTGTTTGTCTAGTTTTGCTGAGCTGACCACAATACGAAGGACCAATAACAGTATGACCAAATTGGCCTATGTAAGACAAAACATCTGTCGTTTAGCCCAAAGTAAGAATATTGTCCTGATATCAATGAACAATATCTACTGAAGTTTATTGAAGTCTGAGTACAAAGTAAATGTCTAAATGCTATCGCAACTGATATGACTGAGAGTTTAAAACATTATTTTGCAATGACTGTATTAAGGTCACTCAAACAGAGACTGTTTGGACCGTCTAGATGAGATACTTACTATTATGATGGCAACAGCTGGACCTACAAATGCCCAAATTGTAGACCTTTGAATGGATAGCCAGCAGCTGTAATGTAATATTTTCGTTGAATAAGATTTGATCAATCATTACTTAAATGTTTAAATATTACAATTGAGACACCCAGCCACTGAGCTCTTAATAAATATTTATCAAAATACATACTTCTTCTTATGTTTACCATCTAATTCTAACAGCTACCATCTAGTCTTAAGAACTACCATCCAGTCTTAAGAACTACCATCCAGTCTTAAGGGCTACCATCTAATCTTAAGAGCTACCATCTAAGTCTTAAGATCTTCCATCTATTCTTAAGGGCTACCTTCTAGTCTTAAGAGCTACCATCTAGTCTTAAGAGCTTCAATCTAATCTTAAAAGTTACCTTAAAATCTTGAGAGCTACCACTACTCTCTAGATACCATCTAATCTTAAAAGGTACCATATAATTTTAAGGATTACCATATAATCTCAAGAGCTGCCATCTGATCTCTGAAGCTACCATCTAATCTCAAGAGCTACCATGTGACTCTCACAGATACTATCTAACCCATCTAAACATCATCTAACCCTCACAAGCTCTATTTTATCTCAGCAACCTTTTAACCCTAAGAGCCACCTTTTCATTTTCACAGCTACCAAAATTATCCGAACAGCTACTAATTCATTCTCACATTTACAGACTTGGTCATTTGTCTGTCAATCCAAGTCTGTCTGTCGTTTGTATTTGACTAAAATTTAAAAAAAAATGTTTTGCCAGTATGTCTACCTAATCGCTGGTGTTTGTTCGTCTGGCTGTACAGTCCGGGAAAGTCAAACTGACCTGCGGCTATTTCCATATCCATCCCAGTCTACCGCGGCGGAGATGGCCACAAGTACAAGGGGAACACCTGACACAATATACACACATTTTATTTTAAAAAAAAACAACAAAAAACATTAATTTCAGTAAACACTTCAGTACATTAACCAGCATTGAAAGTTTAATACTACTATCTTTATAGTTTAAAGGTCGTAAAGAAAAGGTATTACTGGCCGGCCGTCCATTTATTGGTCCCATCGATCTGTTTTTTTTTTTAATACTTTATTTTTATTTCAACAATTAAATAACACTTTGAGATTAGAGAATGACCATAGTCTACGACAGTCGTACCCCTATCTAAAGTCAGTTTTACCACAGGGAAAGTCAGTTTTATCCCAGGCAAAGTCAGTCTTACCCCAGTTAAAGTCAGTCTTACCCCAGTTAAAGTCAGTCTTACCCCAGTTAAAGTCAGTCTTACCCTAGCTAAAGTCAGTTTTATCCCAGGCAAAGTCAGTCTTACCCCAGTTAAAGTCAGTCTTACCCCTATCTAAAGTCAGTCCTACCCCTAGCTAAAGTCAGTTTTACCACAGGCAAAGTCAGTCTTACCCCAGCTAAGTCTTCGACAGTCTTACCCCAGCCGAAGAAGATGTAGTAGACGATCCTGGATTTCTCAGTGCCGAAGACTCTGACCACCTGACTGTACAGGTGGAGACCCTCCACCAGCATCCAGACAAAGGTAGCCGTGTACAGGTAGTGTAGCGCTACAGCAACTACCGCACAGACAACCTGCAGGTGAACAGTTTTAACCTCATCATCGGTGAAATATTACAGATACTTCATTTGGAAATTTCAATTACTTTACTTGAAACATTACAGTTACATATAGCCTATATTTTACTTCAGGACTGTCTCAAACAGAGTAAGAATTTGGCTTTGAGTGCAAATGGATTGAAAAGGCTTTGATGTGCTAAAATAGGTTGTATTAAACTAGCATACCATATCATCAACGGCCTGAACTCCAGCTATGAACGTCACTTGAGCCAACATGATAGTGATACACAAGTTTCTATGGACACAGACTCTTTCTGAATTCAGAGATCTGAAATGAATAATGAATTTAATATTTAACCTCTCTCTCTCTCTCTCTCTCTCTCTCTCTCTCTCTCTCTCTCTCTCTCTCTCTTTCTCTCTCTCTCTCTCTCTCTTTCTCTCTCTCCCCCCTCTCTCTCTTTCTCTCTCTATGACCCACCTGATACAGGTAAACACTGTGATGGCCATCACCTGGGTGATCAAGGTGACACTGCAGCCAATGTAGGTGATGATACTCAATGCCAGCTCATCAACCTCCTTCATCTGAGGACAGGACAGAGAGAGTTAATGGACAGTTTGTCATTATCTGAGGACATGACAGAGAGAGTTAATGGACAGTGTGTCATTATCTGAGGACATGACAGAGAGAGTTAATGGACAGTTTGTCATTATCTGAGGACAGGGCTGAGAGAGTTAATGGACAGTTTGTCATTATCTGAGGACATGACAGAGAGAGTTAATGGACAGTTTGTCATTATCTGAGGACAGTGCAAGAGACTTAATGGACAGTTTGTCATTATCTGAGGACATGACAGAGAGAGTTAATGGACAGTTTGTCATTATCTGAGGACAGGGCAGAGAGAGTTAATGGACAGTTTTTCATTATCTGAGGACATGACAGAGAGAGTTAATGGACAATTTGTCATTATCTGAGGACATGTCAGAGAGAAGTCATAGATAGTGATAGATAAACACACGCTGATGCCCAAATTGAATAGATTTTCGAATATTTCACCGAGCCAATGAATCGAAAAAGAAAAGGTAGTTTAGAGAAACAAATAAAAAATCATTAGCTGTGTCGAAATGAGTAAAAAAAATGGCTGTATCTTCCCATGACCGACCCCTGTCCAGCTCCCATGACTGACCCGTGCCCAGCTCCCAAGACTGACCCCGTGTCCAGCTCACCTGGAAGTCAACGATCTGCATCAGGATGGCGAAGTTGGTGGTGTGGTTGCAGTGGCACTCCACCACCCTGTCAGTTCTAGAACCTCCGCTGCCGCCGCCGCTGCGGTTTCTGTGGTGGCCACTGGGGGGCTTGTCGTCCAGTGGCATCAGGTCGTTGAAGCCCGCCGGGGTGGTGATCTCTGTGATGACCGAGCAGCCCTGAGTGTCCCAGATGGCCTCGTCGCTGCTGTGATTTGTTTGTTTCGCAGGGTGTGTGTGAGGAGGGGAGGGGGAGGAGGAAGGAGAGATTACGACATGCATCAGGTTAGATTTTTAAAAATAATTTAATTAAAAGTAAACCAAAAAAAATAATAATTTACACTTAAAAGTTTGATGCCACAACCAGCCCCGTAGCGTGGAAATTCTACAACATGGGCCATGCATTCTACAGCAGGGGCCAAGCAATAGCAGGAGGGGCCAGGACATACATTTTACTAAGTAGAGCAAACAAGCAGAGGGGGCCTGACAAAACGCGGGGGGGGGGCCGGCCCCCTGCACGATACGGGCCTGGCCACAACCCACTTGGAACTGTCTGAATAAAAGAAAAAAAAACACAACAAAAATCAATAATTCATAAAACTTTACAATTTTATGCTCACTAAGATTGTAGTTGATAATATATTGATGTACAAAAAGACAAATTTGGTTTTCAATTTAAAGCAAATCAAAATGCAGACTTATGGAAATTTTTTATTTTTAAATATGGAAATACATTTACTTTATTATTTTTTCAGAGAATAAGGAACGACTACTAACGTCATCCAAACTATAAGAAAAATAAAGAAGAAGCTATTACCTCCCATTGTTACTTTGGAAGCCACATACCGGAATATTGGTATCATTCTGGCGGGAAAAATTGATGTTAAGTATTTTTAAGCATTAAAGGAATTCTAAAGTTATTTATTAAGATTAGATTAATTTGTTCAACACAGAAATTTAAATAAAACAAATAAACACCAACAGTATAACAAAAATCACGAAGGTTTATTAAAACACATTGTACTCTATAACACTTTCTTCTAACATGTCGAATACAAATGACAATATAAGATTTTTTTTTAAAGCGATGTGTGCATTTACTGACCTCGTAAGATCTTGCGAGCAGGGAAAAGTTGTGTATGACATTGACCTTTGACCTCTCCACGTAAGCTTTCAGAGAGAGTACAGGACTGACAACAGCGGCATCAACCAGGACAGTCTGACTGGGGGACACAATAATATAGCGTGAAATAATGTACCGTGAAATAATGTACCGTGAAACAATGTACCGTGAAACAATGTACCGTGAAATAATGTACCGTGAAACAATGTACCGTGAAACAATGTACCGTGAAACAATGTACCGTGAAACAATGTACCGTGAAATAATGTACCGTGAAATAATGTACCGTGAAATAATGTACCGTGAAACAATGTACCGTGAAATTATGTACCGTGCTATGATGTATAGTGAAATAATGTACCGTGAAATAATGTACCATGAAATAGTGTACTGTGCTATGATGTGGATATAGTGAAATAATGTACCGTGAAATAAGGTACCGTGAAATAATGTACCGTGTTATGATGTACTGTGAAATAATGTACCGTGAAATAAGGTACCGTGAAATAATGTACCGTGTTATGATGTACTGTGAAATAATGTACCGTGAAACAATGTACCGTGAAATAATGTACCGTGAAACAATGTACCGTGAAACAATGTACCGTGAAACAATGTACCGTGAAACAATGTACCGTGAAATAATGTACCGTGAAATAATGTACCGTGAAACAAAGTACCGTGAAACAATGTACCGTGAAACAATGTACCGTGAAATTATGTACCGTGCTATGATGTATAGTGAAATAATGTACCGTGAAATAATGTACCATGAAATAGTGTACCGTGCTATGATGTACTGTGAAATAATGTACCGTGAAATAAGGTACCGTGAAATAATGTACCGTGTTATGATGTACCGTGAAATAATGTACCGTGATATAATGTACCGTGTTATGATGTACCGTGAAACAATGTACCTTGCTATGATATGGCTTGCAATAATGTGCAGTTAAATAATGTCACTAACAGCAGGTGGAGACAATCATTTTCTTTGTCTAAAGAAGGTTAAACTAATTAAAAAAAATATATTCCAACAATGACTCACCCATCGATGGCCAACTGGACATTACTTCTTGGCAGGTGCATGATCATGGCAGACACAAATATCCGAGCTGTTTAAGATAGTGACCATTAATGACTGATGTTTAGGCATAGTTCAAATACCATTCTAAATTCAGTACCCTTGAATCAAGCCATTTATACCCGTCTCTGTGATCCATCCGACACCATGCCATAAGAAAGTATTAAAAGAACGCAATTACAGTCGACGAGAGGAAATGAAGATTAGAATTCATCTGACTCTTAGCCACGACAGTAAACTAGAGAATTGCAGGGCTGGGATAAAACCACTATTACCCTCCTACTCGTGTCAGGTAACAGTTTTTAAGCTAATTCCCCGTGGTTCTGACCAGGCTTGCGGAGCCGCCATATTTTTTTTCGGCTCCGGCTCCCACAAATTTGACGGCTCCGGCTCCCTATTAAGATAGTATCACACGAGACAAAAATTTTTTGTAATTGCTCCACGCAAACATCACGCTGATAAAAAGTTATGCAAATTTTGCCGCGTTCACCCCCATAGTCAGGAACTTTAAAAATATACGCATTGTCGGTTTTACTAAAAACAAACCATTTCAGTGCATCCAGAATCATATCATTATTTTCGATCGAGATTTCACTAGTCGTCATTTTCATAAGTAATAAAAAGTTATTTCAATGATCAAATTAGCCAATAGTAAAATGATATATTATTTAAAATATTTTAAAGACTTCAGTATTTATATTTATTTTTTATAAATTCGAAGTGACTATTCGGACCCGGGCAGGCCCGTAGCCAGGTTTATTGCAATTTTTTTCCGGCGGGGGGGGGGGGATGCCGAAGAACTGATTCTGGGGTACGGAGAGGAAGGGTTTTGGGAGGGGACCTCAGTGTGTCCCCTCCCCAAGATATTTTTTGCAGTTCCATATCTGGAATGGTGCATTTTAGTACCGATTGTTTAGCTATTAATTACAAATATATAATTTTAACTATGTTTCAATAATGCATGGCATGTTGCAGTTTTGTTAAAAAATAATTTAAATAGTAAAGAGTTTTAATGATAAAAATTTATTGAGGCTGAGCAATTTCTGATTCCTGTTATAAATATATTGACCATTTGTTCTGCTACACAATTGTTACATAATAGATACCTGATTTATATCATTATACTGTTGATTAAACGTACAACCCTGGAAGAACGACAAAGATGCACGAATATAGCTTAGCTATTTGTGTAATATTTCTTATAAAATATTGAAAACAAAGAACAGATCTATCAACAACAAATTGACCAGTCGCAATTATTCAATTTAAAATAAAATTAATTCTGCTAAAAGTAAATTTGCAAATTAAATAACATCACTCAAAAATCACGGAGTTTGTACTTTATTATTTTATTATACATATGTATAAAAGTGAAGTAAGAAGTCAATATTATTTTATTAACTTAAGTTGCTAGTTGTCCTCAGAAGATATCAATATATAAAACTATTACAAGGTTGCGAAATTTCGGGTCCCTGGGCAGGGGTGACACGGGCCCCCGTGCTGATATTAATATTTTCAAAAGTTGATTGGCCAGCTCAGTCCGGGCCCCTAAAACAAAATTGAACAAAATGATTGATGTTTTATAGCCGTTAATATTAAAATTTTGTCAAAAAGCTCAAATAATGCACGGGGGGGCCTCAGGTCATGAACGGGGGGGTCAGCCCCCTAGCCCCCCTCTGGCTACGGGCCTGGACCCGGGTACCAATAAACTCCGATTTTTATTCGGACCCCGTCCCAATAAAGTCTGATTGTTATTCGGACCCGTGGCAAATATGCACTTAGCTTAGCTATACATAAACTTTATTATTGTTTTGTGTTTATTTTTTTATAATTGTTTGAATTGTATGATTTAATCGTTACTCAGTGTCTAGGGTTTCACTAAGCGGACTCTGTATTATTATTTTTTCGGGTTCCGTCTAATAAAGTTTAAATATAGCTAAACTTTGTGCATATTTGCCATGGGTCCGAATAACAATCGAATTTTATTGGGATACTGGTCCGAAAAGCCACAACCTTTTAAATTTATCTGCTCTATTTCAGATATTCTGTTTATAATAAAATTGTTAAATACAAAAAGCTACCATTTTGTTTTTAGTCTATTACAAATTCGCGGTCAAATAATACACGAAATGACGCGTTCTATTTGTCGTCGTAGTAAAAATTTATTTTTAAATGATTGATACAATTATTCTATGAAATAAAACTGTTTTAACTTTATATATAACAAAATAACATGCCATTAAAAAAATTTCGGAGGGTAAACAAGATTTAAAACGAACACAAAACGATTCCCCATTAAAGATTTCTTGTGGCGATGTGCGTGTTACTGTTGTGGCGTTCGTAAAACACAACATTTCAAATTGTAGGAGGCAAACAAACAAATTTGTAATTTTAAACCGAAAAAAAAAATCTGCTGTAAAAAAAAAACATTTGGGAGCCGTGGAGCCGCCAGATTTTTTTCGGCTCCGGCTCCAGCAAAAAGTAGCGGCTCCCGGCTCCTCAGCTCCGGCTCCGCAAGCCTGGTTCTGACCAGGAATTGAACCCTGAACCCTCAGGTCAACAGTCTAGCACTCTTAAGTTCGAACCTTTCCATTCTCACCTGGAATCGAACCCTGAAACCTCAGGTCAACAGTCTAGCACTCTTAAGTTCGAACCTTTCCATTCTCACCTGAAATTGGACCCTCTACAATCTGTACCTCCATATGTCAAACACTTTTAATGTTTTATCTTAACTATAGAACAGCATATTTACAAGAACATTTTCGTAGACAAGGAAATTGACAATGATTCATGCACACGCTTTCTACTAAATAAAAACAGCGTTAATCTTTACAAGTGTAATCTACAGTAACCCTTTATCCACCTCGAACCTGAATTATTAAACTGTCGACTCGGCGAGATGTCCTCAATAGTTATTTCCCCTGACTTCATTTGCAGAGTTTTCCCCCTTATAGCTCCGTAGACCGACTTGACCATAAACATATCTGAAGAAAAAAAATATGTATACATGAGATGACCTAATGAACAGATGTTATTATTTTAGCAATGTTATTTTTGGCGGAATTTACCGATTCTTTAATCTTTATTTACCGAATAAGTCTTAGCTGTTTTTTTTTTTTTGGCTTTTGTTCTTCCTTAAGTATCTTGTTCCGAGGGTCTTAAAGTTACTTCAATCCAACACAACTGGCTTGAATATTTCCAACCTAGCTGGGATGTTTCCAACATGATTGGCTGGACTTCCAACACACGTGGCTGGGATGCTAACATACAACATAATAGGCTGGACTTCCAACACTACTGGCTGGGATACTACCAATGCGACTGGTTGGACTTCCAACACACCTGGCTGGGATGCGTCCAACATAATCTGCTGGGCTTCCAGCACAACTGGCTGGGATACTACCAACGCAAATGGCTGAAATACTTCTAACACAGATAGCTTTTATATATACATTATGTTTACACACAGTAAACCCTTACATCCTCAGAATATAAACAAATTGTAGAATGCAGAACGTCAATTTAAATAGATTAAATTTTTTTTCCGAAAGCCTCCATATTTGTTGCATTTGTGCTAGGTTTACCCACAGTGGTGTTTTGGTGCTGCACATCCACAGTGGTGTATCATTCTTTTGGTGCTGCACTATTTCAGAAGGACAATAACATAAATGGTGACATTTATTTAGTAATTACTAGTGGACTTTTTAAATAGCGGTCCGCTTTCCGTTTGATATATTTCTCTAAGTGTTTAGAACAGTGAAACTTGACCTACCTAACTGGTCAAGCGTGAAGGAAAACTCTTTAAAGTCTGGGTCATTGCTGTCTGACGTGACCACATTGTCCATGAAGAGGTCCACTTTCTCTAGAATGTCATGTTTTCTCTAGATGACCATAAAAGAAAAATATAATTGTTACCATTAAAAGATCTATAACTGTGTTAAACTTACCACTGATTATGTGCATATGCTGGTCTAAAACTTTGTGTACTTAATCTATAGCTATGTTACCTGCAATTAAATCATTTGTAGTTTTTTTTCTATAACTATATCTAAAACAATGGCAATATTTATATCGACATTTAATAATCTTTGTCCATTCATGACAATAGTTATAGCTGGATGCAACTGTACATCAGTACGCTACTCCATCAGCTTGTTGCAATATGCTGTATAGTACACATTGATAGCCTCTAGGTAACCACCCCTTAAAACATGCTTGGTACTAGTCTGTTATACACACAAATATTTACACCCATTAATCTACTCACCTGTTCAGTGCAACGACTGTCAGCTGGTACACAAAAACGAAGATTTACATTAAGAATTTTAGCATATTCCTGGAAAAATGAAATGAACATTATAAAAAACCTTTTCAAACAGCTATCCACATTTCAATCATAGTAAAAAAAACACCCAACAACAAACAACAAACAAACCAATAACAAACAACAAACAACAGACAACAAACAACAAACAATAGACAACAAGCAAGCCAACCAATAACAAACAACAAACAATAGACAACAAGCAAGCCAACAACAATCCACAAACAAATAACAAACAACAAACAACAGACAACAAGCAAGCCAAAAACAATCAACAATCCAATAACAAACAACAGACAACAAACAACAAGCAAGCCAACAACAAACAACAAACCAATAACAAACAATAAACAACAGACAACAAACAAACCAACAAACCAACAACGAACAACAAACAACCAACCAACAACAAACCAACAACAAACCAACAACAAACCAACAACAAACCAACAATCCAACAACAACAAGAAAACAACGAAATTTTAAAAACTCGTAAAATTTTGTTACGACTTCTTCATTTTCAATTAACAACGCCTTTTTTAGTGATGTGCAAACTTTTTCAACTCCGAGCCACATTGGTTTTTTAAATTTGACAGGAGTTAGGAACCATGAGCAAATGGATGGATAGTTTGTAAGAAACATATAAATTATATTCAAACCTACTGATAGGAACAAGCGCGTGGGAGCAGAGTATGGGCCAGATCAAACTGCCCGAATTTTGTTGTAGATAAAAAAGAAACAAAAACTAATGTGTATATATTACATACGTAAAGTCACTTACCTGTATGTCCTCGACAAGCCTAGTTACCGCCACTGTTCCTATCATATCAGTCAGCTCATTCAACATGTCGTAAAATGACGTCATCAGATTTTCATTGTACATTTCAGGATCTGAGTAGAATGTGACGTTCGACACTAGACAATCAACAAGTGAAGAGGTATTGCACTGCAATCAAAAGGAAAACGTCGGTAAATAACCAAGTCAATGTGAGCATACTGTGAATGTGATTGTCAGCTGAGGTACTTCTTTAGTCCAGGTCTCTAATAATCTTTAGGTAAACATTGTTTTAATAAGTTTACTTTAATAGTAACAAAAAAAAAAACGTAAATAAATCAGTATAGCATTTTACTACTTATTGAAACAATGTAAACTTTGGTACTATTTTGAAAGAAAAACTTCATATTTACATGTCCCTGTGCGGATGCTATGAAATCTCTTAGATCCTACAAACTAACTCCCGGGCCGCGGACCGGTCCGTGTATCAAATGGTACATTGAATTATTTCTTTTATCTACTGTGGTGTATTTTTCTCGGGATTGTCCGACAATCCATGGACGAGACGTTAACCAGGAGCTGAGAGGCTGTGAGAGGCAGTGGCATTGTAAATCAAAACAATCAAAACCATCTAAAATATAAATAATCACCCCCCACCCCTTTTTTCCTTGGGCCGCGGTGAAATTATCCAACGTTGACCGGTCCGCGGCGAGAAAAAGGTTAGGGACCACTGCTATAAACCACTAACGGGACGATTTTAGCTGTGTCCTTCTTTCATCCACCCCCACCCCCAATCCCGATAGTGCAATGGCCATTGAGGTACCACGGGAGATATAGCGAAGACTTTAACCATGACCTTAAATATCCATTGGTCCTCTCCGGAGATCGAACCAGAGACCTTCAGGTTGACAGCTGAGCGCTATACCACACGACAATCCGTCCCCTACCACACGCACATCCGCCCCGCTCCCCCCCCCCTTATATTTACATTAGCACATTCTTTATTTCTAAATATATAAATGTAACGAATGACCGGTAAATTAAAAATAACGAATAACACACTTACATGCTAGTATAATTTTCATACAATGAAGCGCACGTCTTCTTTGTATCCGAACCAATGCTCCATCAAGTTAGAGAAGGCCATGAGAAGCAAAACATAGAGGGTGCGCTTTATGAAGGTATATGTATCTACTAAAAGAAATGTAAGTGCGCTGTGTTGTAATGTGTGTGTGTGCGCTTCCTCTGTGAGTTCTAAGCACAGCCTAGAAGGGGGGGGGGCTTTGAATTGGAGCCCATATTTTGTTATAGGCGACTGTCACATGTAACATTCTTGTGTAGGGGTTTTATAAATTAACACCCAAACTTCTTATTTGACAATTACGACAACAACGCCATTATTAAATATGATTCTAAGAAATTCTTTTAATCGAAAATACGCCTTACTCACGAGGATCATACAACTACCTACCAATAGAACGTTCAACCTTCTTGGACTAGTGAATCACAATCACTGTCCATTTACACATCACGTTCTCATAGGCCAGCTACACAAACACACACACACACACTTACACAAACAGATAGCCACGAGCTTCACGATCAAGTCTCCTAGACTAGCTGTAGCTGATCATTCACGATCAAGTCTCCTCCTAGCCTAGCTGTAGCTGATCATTCACGATCAGGTCTCCGGCCTAGCTGTAGCTGATCATTCACGATCAGGTCTCCTAGCCTAGCTGTAGCTGATCATTCACGATCGTCTCCTAGCCTAACTGTAGCTGATCATTCACGTTCAAGTCTCCTAGCCTAGATGTAGCTGATCATTCACGATCAAGTCTCCTAGCCTAGCTGTAGCTGATCATTCACGATCGTCTCCTAGCCTAGCTGTAGCTGATCATTCATACTATAATGTAGCCATACGTGTAAAACAATTCCATACATCCATTCCCGTACGCACTCACACACACACACACACGCACACACACACACACACATATCGTTTGCAGACTTGCCAGTGCTAAAATACTTATACATGTAGATTCAGTCCAAGAATAGAATTTTATAGGTACACAAAAGCAGTGCCTCGTTTGGCCAGTAGCCCGGGTGAAATCACTATCTTGCCGCTCCTCCCTATGATTGGACCTTGTTTTTTTTTCTTTAATTCAAAATTCTGTCTTCTAAGGTAAGATTTGGCTGCCCCGGAATGTTGCGCACCTTTTTGAACCATGATACTGCGCGGCTATTGATTAAAGAAAAAAAAAACAACAAAACGGTAGCACTTACTTTCATTTTGTTTAACATTTGCTCAGTGAGGGACAACTTTCGCGGCTGGCTGGACACTGTGATGGGGTTAACCGCCCCTGATTCGGTGACGTCAAGCGTTGAGCCCTGATCGGTGGTACCTGGATCGAAAACGACAGGTGGATCGTTAGTGGACGCTCTGCTGAGCGGAAATAATCGCTGCGCTGACGCTGTTGTTGTTGTTGTTGTTGTAGCTGCTGAGGTGGGAGGCTGTGCGCGCGTGGTGGTCCGCCTCGTGCGCGTGTAGATCGTGGCCCTCGGAGCCAAGGTCGCCGATGAGGTCGACGAGGTCTCTTGGCTGGTCGCGGCGTCAGCAACCGTGGTTGTGTGTGGATGAGGCACATTCGTGGAGGGGCTGTGCGTGGTAGCGGTGGAGTGATTGCAACAGTTGCAATGATTTCCGTTACCCTTCTCCGGGCAGTGGCAGATGCCGTTCCCATGACATTCTTCGGAGCTTCTTCTCCGCCTCTCGACCGGGCGCCCATCGACGGCCCTTTCAGGCTCACCTTTGGCTCTGGATAAATTTTCAGCAGCGCCCATTATAAAATCTTCTTGACCTTTGACATTTACATCTTTGCCTTGAGATTTTCGATACACGGCATATCGATTGTGGCCTTGACCTATCCTTTTTTTGCCTTGAGCCTTCGAATACGCGACATATCTCTCAGCACGGGTGACATTGGGATGCTCACCTTGATCTTTCATGGGCAGAAAAGGATCTTTCAGGGTCACAAAATGATCTTTCAATGTCTTGGTTTGGTAAGCTTTGTGTAAAGTTGTATAGATTTCATTTCGTGGAGAAATATCGCGGTTGCTGTGCAACGGGTCAAGCATTGATTCTGTCCGTTTTAATTCGGCAGTCAGTGCTCGGTGATTAACCTTTGACCCTGCCGCGATGCTCGATTTGCTGCTAGTGGCGCTATGGCGCCAGCGCATGGCTTCGCTAAAAGCGTGATTGTTGAACTGGGACTCTATGTGGGATTTATCTCCTGTAATAATGTTAAGATAAATTACATTTTAATGAAAGGGTTGAAATAATTTAAATTTAAGCTGATCACTAAGACGACAGATGAAGTCAATTCCATTAAACAGTGGTTTAGCATGTTATGTGGTTACGTGAAATCACTTACCATTAAAATTATGTAAGAGACAAATGAGCGGGAGTCTTGTGTTACAAACGTCAAGGTTCCAAGTGGCATCTAGGTCAAGGTGAGTCTGCTTGAGGGTCACGTGACAACACAAGTCGTCACCCAACGTACTAGACATAATATGATGAAATAATTTATATATAAAAAAAAAAGATATATTTACGAATGAAGCAGGTCAGACAATTAGCGTTGAACTCTAAATATAAAAGAATTCATTTTTATTTGGTCATTTAACTAATGCTCGATGCTGTTCGCTAAGCTTTCTGATTATCATTGTCACAGCATGTATCACTGTCACTGCGTGTATCACTATTACTGCAATGTCACGGTCACAGCATGTATCACTGTCACTGCATGTATCACTGTCACTGCAATGTCAATATCACAGCATGATTCACTTCACTGAATGTATCACTGTCACTGCAAAGTCACGGTCACAGCAAGTACCACTGTCACTGCATTTATCATTGTCGCAGCATGTATCACTGTCACTGCGTGCATCACTATTACTGCAATGTCACGATCAAAGCATGCATCACTGTCAATGCATGTACCACTGTCACTGCATTTATCATTGTCACAGCATGTATCACTGTCACTGCGTGTATCACTATTACTGCAATGTTACGATCAAAGCATGTATCACTGTCACTGCACTTATCACTGTCATTGCACATATCACTGTCACTGCACGCGTCACTGCACATATCACTGTCACTGCATGTGTCACTTTCACTGCGTGTGTAATTTATCAACTATTTATCAGTTTAAAAAATGAATTTAAAAAATGTACAAACAGAAATAATATGCACACAGAGTGCACAAAGAAAGTCTATTGGGCCGTATCTGTGAGAATGTCACAGTGGCCAATAAACGACTCAACTGATTACTGACAATGACGAAGTCCGACAGGTTCCCAGGTGATCCATCTAGCCACTTGACCTGCGAGGAGTCGGACTCCGGAGCGCGGAGTCCCACCCAGTAGGACGTTTGGAGTCTGTTGGAGAAAGTCATCGCCGTTATAGTAAAAGTGGCCATTTTAAAATGGTTTTTAATGCAGGAAACAAAACAAACAAAATAAGAAATCAGGGTAAACGAATTGGGCCTTATATTGATTGGTTATATATTTTCAGTGATAGCATCATTGCACACATGCATATTTCACAGAGTAATATAAACAAATTATAACACAATATTTGTACAGTTTAGTTTTTTTTTTTTTTTTTAATGATTTACGTTCATTGAACCGGCTATTGTAAGTGAAACAAGTGTATCTTCAAACTCTGAAAAATTAGTATAAGATATTTTGATAAGTTAGCAATATGTTTCTAATTTAATTTTAAGCTTTATTGTATTCTGGCGCAAGGAAAGAAAAGCAGAACAGTTAATTGCAACTTTGTAACATCAACTTATTATTTTGTGTCTTTTATTTTATCTGTTCATATAAAAGTCAATTTTCAATAATTATGTTCTGTGACCTATATCATCAAGTGAAATTAATAGTAATGACGCTTGTGATCTATTTTTGTTTCTAACGGTCAAACATTAATCGCTTTTTTTTTCACTTTCGAATTCACGAGAGTTCCAGAGTAATATGTAATCGAGTATAATTAATTCCCTTGATATTTAGCATTTAAACTGAAGGAAAGTTCGTCTTGGTGAGAAATGAAAATGTCCCCCCCCCTTTCCCCCATTCATTATTTTCTTATCTTATCGTAAAATAAGCATCAGGTTCTTTTATATCTGGAAATTTCGTTCTCAATTTTTATTTACTCTTTTAAAAAAAACAAAAAAACTTCAGATATCAGAGATTTCCACTACAGATCTGGACTAGGTATATGACTTGAAAAACAAATTTTGTAATTTTACAAGTGGCGTGCCAGATTTTGATGAGCTTTTATATAAAAATAATAAATACAACAAAAAATCATCAATTTTATTGAAAAAGTTCACCCACCAAAACATTTTTTAGCTTAAAAATAATCCATTTGGCTCTTTTTACTGAAGTTTACTTTTACTCCAGTTGTTTACCATTAAAATTCTATTTCCTGTTCTCCATGTTAGATTTTTCACTTATACTTGAGTTTGAATAATTATTTTAATTTTGCTTAATTTTATTCTTAAAAATGTCTTACAAAAAATCATCACTTTGCGTTGCTAAAAATAAGGACAAATGGGCGAGTAATTTGAAAAAAATTCAAAACACTCTTAAGAAGAGAAACAAAATTGAAATCGAGATCGAGCCATTGCATTCACATTCTAGAATGCCAAAAGAGTGGATGATAATTGGTCGGGAAAGAAGTAGAGCTATTAAGGAGCTTTTTAAATTTCCCAATACTGTCTTTGCGATCAGTGAGCAGAAAAATTGAAACTTTAATTAAAAGGTATGATGTTCATTTGAAAAAACCTGTGGGTGACATACAGGAGCAGTTTGATAAGTTATTTGATGTCACAAACAAAACTGGTCTATGGTTATGTGCTGAGGACAAAAAACTTTACGAAATACAAATTCAAAGTGGACGTAAGACGGGATATACTACAACTAAAATTGCTAGTTAAAGTACAATTCATCCATCAAAACAGAAAATTGTTTGCAAAATTAATGAGGCACAACAACAACAAAGCAGTTTTGAAAGTTCCAGTGATTCAAGTGATAACGAGAATTCTCAAAGTAGCTCTGATGGTGCTAATGCAATGCAGTCATCCACAGAAAGCTTGGATCAAAGCACACATAAGAAACAATCACAGCAATCTACTTCTAGTGCAGTTTCATTAGTTCAATCTGAGAAACTACCAGTTCGAAGAGCAGCATTAGTAAGCTAAATTTTGCATAAGTCCGGCGTAAAAATAGCAACTCCTTCTCAGGTGTCTATCGAGCAGTATTCAGAGAAGCAAGTAAACTAAAAGAAACATTAATAAATACTTTGCGTAATAGCTTATGGAGTTTACATTTTGATGGTAAAATTATGAAGAAAAAAGAACACCAAGTAGTTGTATTAAAAAATGAAGCAAAAGAAGTGAGACTAGCCGTCTTAGTTTTACCTGATGGCAAAGCTGCTACGATCGGATCTGCCATTCAAAAAGTTTTAGATGAATATAACTTATGGTCAGCTATAAAGATGACAGTGTCAGACACTACAAATGTTAATACAGGGTCGAAGTCTGGTGTTGTGGTGAAACTTCAGAAACTGTTTGTTCAACATGGTGAGTCTGCACCAGTCTTTATAGGTTGTCAGCACCACATACTTGATCGTGTTCTTAGACACGTGTGTGATGCATTGCTCGGTGATTCAACTGAGTCACCTAACATAAATTATCCATTTTTAAATAAGATACTTAAAGATTATGAAATGTTAAAAAAAGATTTTGAAAGTAAAAAAAAGAAATGTGCTCCAATTTTAGAAAAACAGGAAATAGATTGGAGAGATGATATGAAATTTTTGCACCATCTAATTTGCGTTTTTAAGCATTTTAAGAGTTCTCAACAAATGCCAAAAGTTAATTTTAGCGCACTGCCTGGCCTCAGCAATGCCCGATGGAACTCTCGAGCAATTTGTGCATTGTTGGCTTTCATACTGTTGCCTGATGAACGAAAGAACCTTCAGAAATTGTGTGAATTTATATGTGGACAATGGAGTGATGCCTGGTTTAGTGATCATCATTACAAATCTGAACTATATGAACTTCTTTTCCATGCTGTTGATGATTATCCAAAAGGGTTGCGCTGTCTTCGAAATCATTGGTCTCAAAGTCCATCTCCAATACTCACTCCACGTAGCAATGTTTGTGCAGAAAGAGCAATAAAAGTTCTGCAAGATATTATTCCCCTTTGCCACTCACCAGAGAAACTGAATTTACGTTTTATTTTTACAAATAAACGTTTATGAAACAATACTTGAAATTATTAACAAATGTCAATTTTTCTAAAACTTCACAATGTTTGGTGGGTGACATTTTTCAATTATTTTAATAAATTTAATATGGTTTTGTGTTTCTACAATAAAAACTCATCTGTTGATGGTATGTCATACAAGAGTTGTTCTGAAGTCATATACCTAGTGGACATACTATATCAAACAAGCTGCATATGGAATTTTTTATTCTTCCAACTTTATCGTTATCGATTTTCATACATCAGCTGTTGGCAGGAACTAATTCATACATCAGCTGTTGGCAGGAACTAATTCATTAAATTTGTACAACACAACCACAAAGTGACCCTTTTTTATTTAAAATATCATTCATCACAATACAATTGTTTTACATGTTTGGATGGGCCAGTGGTCAGACGGTGGTAGTCCTCACCTGCATACAAGGCCGTCGAATGCTATAGTCGCAATAGGCCCTGTGCCTAGGCCCTATTAAATATAAAGGGACCCACAAAAGTCTAAAAATGAAAATTCAAAATCAAATTATCGTAATAATTGTCTAGGTCATGGGAATGTCAGCGACATTTACTGTTTAGAAAAATCTATAATGCAGAAGTCAGAATTCAAGTCGTTGAAGATTTCAGTATAACTCGGTTACAGAGTAGGAACCAGTACTATTATTTAGCCCGATGTGGTTACGTCTTCTTTAAATGTAGAGGGGAACTGGTAAGTGGATAACTACTGGGTTTTATTGTGCGCTGAAGGTAAATATGACTTGTACTGTGTACTGAGAGGTACATTAGTCTTGTAAAGTTTACTGGAGGTACATATGTCTTGTATTGTGCACTGGAGGCACACATGTCTTTATTGTGCACTGGATGCACACATGTCTTGTATTGTGCACTGGATGCACAATGTCTTTTATTGTGTACTGGGAACATATAAGTCATGAATGGTGCATATATGTAGTATTGTGTACTGGAGGTATATATGTCTTGTACTGTGTACTGTGGGTACATAATGTCTTGTATTGTACTTATTTCTTGTATTGTGTACTGGAGATACATATGTCTTTTATATGTGTGTTGGGTTGTGGAGAGTGGGATTTCATATCGTATTCTGGAGTTACATATTTCGTGTGATTGTGTGTTTGTGTGTGTGTTTGTGTGTATGTGTGTAGTGGTGTGGGGGTGTGTGTTTTCCGCTGTTAAAATGCATTTCACAATAATTGATTTATCGCATACCTGGGAATGTTGATATTTCACAAAATTTAAATAGAGTTGCGAAAATCAACCAATTAGGTAAAATATACTTTGATAAAATGTGCTCAGAACGTTCTGCCACGACTTACTGGAGTTTCCCAGCGATGGTTTCTAATTGGTTGACCGAAGGAAATGAGGCCAGACTGGACATAGGCTCCCAAACCTGGCACACCTCCACGGCCTCGTCCCACGTCCTGAGTTCTGGACCCACATCCGTAGAGACGACCAGGCAAACTGTTGGGCTAACTGGAAACCAATGGTCACCTGGACAATGACCTTTAACAGATATGACCCAAAAAGAAAAAAAAAGTAATAATTGCTGTTTAGAATATTTTATAAACATTTTAAAATGGCATTGTCACTGTGTATATTCAACGTTTGGTTTTATATTTTCATTATAAATAAAACCTAATAGAATTTGGGAATTTAAAGCAA
>JAGDYQ010000119.1:311244-381244 GCA_021962125.1 Bulinus truncatus
GTGGAGCTTGGCTTACCTAGGCTGCAGGTGAACTCTGTACTTTTTTTCCTATATGGCTTAATGGGAGCTAATAGGCTCTTCCTATTCATATACAACAAACTAGAACACTCCGACAGCTCATTAAATTAACTTACTGATATCTTCAGAATCCAGCACCAGGGCTGCAAGTTTTCCATCCATCAATGCCATATTCAGAAGTAGATTATGACTTCCATTTATGTCCACTTCCACGCTATCCAAGGAATGACAGGGCAATAACTCAGAAGAAGACTTTGGACAGAGAGGTTAGGCAGCTGAAAATACTTTTTACTCTATTTATTTTTCTTTAACAAAGCCTTACACTTTTAGGTTTTAAAGTACTTGAGAATTATATAGGTAAAAAAAAAAAATTGCGGATGCAGCAAATAACTTTTTATTTCAATAGTATGGACACCTAAGCGGCAAAACTAAAATGGTTTAAGAACAGTTTTTAAAAAAAAACAAACAATTTATTGATTTACTTTAATGGCAGCTGTAATGGTAGTCTTTTCGTTTTATGACAATTACTTTTTCTTTTTTTTTTTTTTTTTTTTTTTTTTTAATTTAATAGGATCACAAATCCGTCATCAGTCAGTTTAATTTTAACTGATATGTTAAATAAATTCCAATAAAATATTTCTTGCCTTTTTTGCAGGATACAATTAGGGGCATCATGACCTGGAAAAAATTTCCATCACCAGGTCTATCATCTTTGTCCAACACCATCAGTTTGTCAAATGTCTGGGTTCCTAGATGGTAGGGAACATTTAATAAAATAATATTCATAAAACATATGTTATCATTTACCCACATACATATATATATATGTTTGTGTGTGTTAAATTAAATAATTATTACATTGCTTTGAAGTTTCTTTTAATATAGCTAGGGTGCCCTCTAAATAAAGAAGCTATATATTCAGAAATTTAAAATATATATTTATTGATCACATTTAGGAGAGAAATACTCTTGTATTGAAACCTTTGTCCAATTTTCCAGTGAGATTTTTCTAGTTTAAATTTTTTTTTAAATAATTTTGTTTGGGCATCACCCATTTTCACTATTTTATATAGGCTGCATGTAAAACTGCATCATAAATATAAGGTAAAAATTTGATGGTAGATAATGGGGGTGGGGGGCTGGGTTTGGCACAAAATTTATTAGCTCCTTCAACTAGTTAACATTTTAATGAACTGATGCAGAAATAAACAAAGTTTAGTAAATTATTTTTTGAAAATAGTTTATATTTAAAAAACAAATATTGAAGAAGAATCCTTTCTTCCTTAATCTAAAGGGCTGCTTAAATTTTTCATTAACCATCTGAACTGATAAAGAAAAAATAGACCCAAACTGACATAGACTTAGAAAGCAAAAGCCAAACATGATCTGGATTGACTGCTCAAAATCAGTTTCATAAACAGCTTCCAAAATTATATTATGCACATCTCATTTAAATTTGAATGGCTTGATGAAACATGAAATTAGTTTAAATAGTATGTTTCCTTATTCAGATTTTAAGAAATTTTAAATGAAATGTTGTAAGTAAAAAAAAAAAATATTCAATTCAACATCACCCGTTCAATATTTGTTTTGTCAATCCCATAAGGGGTCAGTGTTTCGGTACAGACTTGTTACCTACTGAATTGCCTCCCCTGATGACACAACTGGAAGCAGATGATGAAGAGAACTGCACAGATGAGTGAGTTTGTTTGTTTGTTTTTATCTTGGAGGTCTTTTTTTTTCTAACCTGTAGGAACAACCAGCTTCCCATCCTGCAATAAGACATGGGGGGGGGCTTTGGGATGTCCAAACTCCACTCCTCCCTAGCTCTCCCAGAGGGTTCCCACAAGGGCAGGGATGCTCCCACAGGCCCTCCATACAGAGCTCTTTCAGAAAGAGAATAAAATTTTAACATTGTTTTACTCTACCATCTGGTGAGACTCAAAGCTTTGATAGGAATCATCAGTTTCCTTTTTGTGACTTAATTTTGTGCTAAGCTTTCTCTATTCATATTTTTTTTTTATAGACACAGCAAATGTAAATGTATGAAAAATCTTTAAGAAATAAAACTCTTTTTTTTTTCTTTTTTTTTTTTTACAAACAAAAGAATGTGTAAAAAAAAAAACCTAAATGTAACACATAAATATTCAAGCTACAAAGCTAATTTTTTAATTTAAAAAATGCATCATAAGCATTCTATTTTACTGCCCCATTCTTTGATTTATGTGTTATTGTCTACTTGATTTAGCTTCAAAGTATTTGCATTACTGTTACTTTAAAAAAAATAATTGCGTAAATAAAAAAAAAATGTTCTTTCCTGAATTTGTAATTACTTTGTATGAAAATCTAAGACTGAACTAATGTTTTTAAAGATTGCACTTTATTCTGTTACGCCAATGTACATGCAAATAATAAAATATTTGGTAGCCTTAGAGAGTGATGGATAAATACATCAACACTGTATTTTGGCTAAACAATTGAAAACACTGCCTAAAACAATTCTAGATTTAATTTATGCTTAAAACATTTAAAGATATTTTTTTCAATTTATCATATGATAGTAAAAAGTAAAGATAATTAGCTTTTGTTAAATTAATCACAGAACATTTAGTTACTGATTAAAAAAATAACACGAAAAATCATTGCATATATATACATGTATAACATTTACAATTATCTGTAGGAATGAAGCTGGAGAAGTTGTCTCCCTGAATCCTGAAATGATAGAGGCTCAGTTTGTTTTCATTGAATCTGAAAAAGATGAAAATCCATTAAAAAGATCAGGGTAAGTAACTCACCCATGTGGTGACATTCAAAACGTTTTTATTTACTCTGTAGAGTATTTATCCAATGAGATTTCCTATCGAAAAATCTTATTAATAGAATAATGTAATGTTGTTAAAATTTCATAATTGTTTTTGATTTTTCTCGCTTCTGTTTTAGGTCTAGTGATATGTTTCCATTTAGTAATAAGTTGCCGAACACAAATTTGCCAGTCGGACCAAATGGTCCAATTACAAGGTAACATACGTTTAGTCCTCATTTCAAATTTGGAATCAAATTATTAAGATAAATGTTTATTATATGGTATGGTTTGTATATTAAATGAAATAAAACAAATACTGTTAACAACTTTTCAAAAGACATTTTATATTGGTTTATATATATTTTTTTTAAATCAGTGAATTGGTACATATTTTTTATTATCTTACTTTTCAGAGACCAGCGTGAGAAAGAGCTTGACTTATACATGTCCCAGAGATTCGGTAAATTAAGTTCCCAGTTTAAAACAAGAGTCGAGTCATTAAATGCTTTAAATACTAATCCCAATTTGGCTGTACTCTAAATGATTTAATGTTTGAATTGCTGACAAAATGTATTACATTTTCTAGACATTATTTGATCGTATATAAGTTTTTTTTTAATTCTCATGATAAATGAAAGTAAAATTTTTTTTCAGTTATCAAATTGACATTTTTTTCTTAAATTTCTGATAGGCTGTGGGACGCTAGGTTTAAAAAATGGTAGATTGCTATTTTTAAAAATGTCAAATGTTTTATCATAATTCTTTTTTTTTTTCAATAGTGAATGCCATGTCTGTATTATGTTGTAATTCATGACCTGGTCAATTAATTCAACATTTATAACTACAGTTAGGAGATACAAAGTCTATAATGTTAAGTGTTTAAAATAATATATTTTTTTATGAATTGTGCAGGCCTAAACATTGATTGGGTCTGTCACAGGATGCCCTGGCAGCTTTGTTTTTATTATTTCATGTATTTTTATAATTTTGTGTGGCTCTTTAAAATGTATGCAAAACTGGCACTTGGTGTTTTTATGCATGTTGATTCCAGGGCTAAATATAAATTATTCAAAATAGTTTTACATACATACATACAATGTAAATGATGAAACTTCATTTTTTTTCTTCTAGATCATTTTTGTTTAGTAATTTTTTTCACTGTATAATATGAACTATTTTATCTTGCAAACCAAACAGTTTTCTATTTATCTCTCTTGATTTTCATAGACCTGTTGAATTTCATAATCGTGCTAATTTTTTAAGTCTTTGGTCAAAGCTGTATTTGTACATAATTAAAGCCAAAATATGTCAATATTCATTGGGCCAACTGTGATACGTTTGTTGTATATAATATTCTTTGGCTTAGGTTTTTATTTCTATATGTCTGTCTTCAGTATGAATCTTTATTTACAGATTGTATTTTTCTAAATTCATAGATTTTGTTTTACCTGAAGAAATAAAATGTTCAACATTTCAGACCATCTCATTATAGCCATAAGTCGGAGATAAACCTCTTGTTTTTATGTTTTTGCTTCCTTTTTTTTCTGGCTAATCTTTCAAAATTAAAAAATCTTGACATAGTCCTAAAATGAAGACATAATATTTACTCATAAGAAATAAAAAATTACATGCAAGTAATTTGTATTTTTTTTTTATTTAAAAAAAAGGGGATTATCCTAAAATTTACACTCCTCTCAGCGAAGCTCTTATGTCTGAACATGGATGATAATTATACGGCAAAGATTCAAAGAAATATTTGAAACTGCTTGTTTTTACGACCTCTTAGTTTCTAACAGTCGAGAGGTAGCCACGCATGGGTGAAAAATGGAATTTCCCTACAAAATTACGGTTGCATTCAGTAAAAATATTAATGCATAGATATAATTAATATGAGATCAGTTCTTATGAATGGGCCATCAAGGCGTTAAAGGGGGGCCCCTATTGGGGCTTTTATTTTGCCAGCGAGGAAGGGCAAACTGTCACTTGTTAGGGTCCTGGGATAAATTGATTTAGCTGTCATTGGTTGTGAGAAGATGGCTCCAGTTTTCAAAGATTATCAGGGGCCCAATATCATCAAGAGTTTTGGCCTAGAGTCTCATATGGACCTTTGTCTAGACCCCCAACTGTAACTTTTGCTAGGACCTCAAAATACGTTAGAACGGCCCTATATGTATATTATACTAGTACATTGCTTTTTATCTGTGGTATCTTTTTAATCTGTGGAATCTTTGATTCCTTATATCACGTTTGTCTTAACCATTTAACATGAACACACAAGCAGAATCGGTGTTACGTTTTTTGGGCCCCTAGGCAAAGGTACATTTGAGGGGTCTTAGGCATTAACGCTGATAAGGCCGCTGCCTGGGCCCCTAATAATTCTTGAAAATCGGGGTCCTCTTTGATAACCACCTGTTGTCAAATCATTTTAGCCAGGTGCCCCATCCTTGTGGCTTACTATATAAAAATCTCCTACATGGGGGCCCACTTAACAGTAAGGACCTAAGGCAGTCTCATAGTCTGACTATCGAAAGTAACGTTTTTGACTCCAACATGAAGTAGTAGTAAGTTCAGTTTATAGATATGACCAACACTTTAGGATTCGAATACGTTACTCGCACCACGGTATCATGCTAACAACCTCCCAGTCACAGGGCCGTCGACAAGGGATGTCACATACTACCTCTCAGTCACGGAGTCATTCACAAGGGATGTCACACAACCTCCCAGTTACTATGTCATCCACAAGAGATGACACAAACATAGCCTCACAGTCATCCACTAGTGATGCCAGCCACTTTTTTGAAAAAAAAAAAATAAACAAGACTTTTTAAAGGTTGGCTAAACAAATGCAATACAGTATAAAAAAAACTTCAGCTTATTATTATCAATAAATACTATCAATTTTCAAAGGCACAGCTCAAAATTTCGACGATCAGTTCTGGCTGTTTCCTCTAAAGCAGTGACCCTCCAAGTGTGTTCCGCTGTCCACTAGTGGTTCACGGGCAAATTTGGGTTGGGTCGCGCGACAAAATTAAAATTAGAAGATCAATATAATCCATATTTCATATTTACAGCTCAATTTCTATAACACTAGAAAACTGTTTATCTGCAAAATATTAGTAAGTACAATTTAACAAATATGTAATTCTCTTTCTTTTATCTAGTTTTTAAAATGCAGGTGGGTCGCAAAGCGTAAAGGTTTGAGAACCACTTCTTTAAAGTATCGAGTGTAATGTACCAGTTAATGTCATTATTCTTTAGGCCTGGTGAGTCACGAGCTCAATATAGTCCCGATGACTGCATCCCAAAAATGATTTATGGAATGTATTTCTATGATACATCGTATTATGAGAGCCGTACTTACGTTTTTTTTTTGGGGCCATAGGCAAAGGTACAATTTGGGGCCCTAAACTTGGGGCCATAAACAAAATAAAACTCGCCCAAGAGAGCCGCTTGCAAATCTTACCCCCTGCCCAGTGCCGAACCTTGGGATTTGTGGGCCCGGTGGGCTTGGCCTCTGTGGAGGCGGGGGGACCCTGCATTTTGACATTCGACACCATGACTTGAGATAATGTACTTAATATTCAATGTAAAAAAAAAACTGGGGTTAGGGGGGACTTCCGAATTTGGATCCCCATCCCCCACTCTATGTACTCTATGTACGCCTCTGTCCCTGCCCATAAACTTTAAAAATCGGTGCCCTATACACGCCCCCCACCCCACTTATTAAGACATTTTAGTTCTTGACTCAAAATATTTATAATTCCATGCAGTGGGCCCTGACCGTAAAGCATCGTTGTAAAACTTATAGTACGGGTTCGGGTTAATTTCCCCTCCCCCCATAATCGAACATCTTAGACTATAGACAGTATGTACAACATATCGAAGCATTATATAGAGCAATATATCGAAGCGTTATATAGAACAATAGTATCGAAGCATTATATTCGTTTTAAAAAATAATAACTTTACGATATATGCATGCTATCTGCGTTAAATTACATTATCATTAGGCCTATTTTGGGTTTTCCGACTTACCAACATTATTTTATTGAATATAAACTGGAGAAGACATTTTGAAATGAGTAATGTTTTTAAGTTCCTTGTCAACCAAATTGTCGTGTGATGGATTGGCCGCCCTTTACCCTGCTGCGGTCAATTGGTCGTCTGTTGAAGTTGGCAGTGACAGTTTCATAAACTTGTATACAGTTTAACCCGAAATAAAAAAAAACATGAATATAATTTAACCACACCAACCCAGATATACTTAATTTGTATTTATTGATACTACTCCACATATGAGTATCAAATAGCTCTAGTTAAAAACATTTTTTTTCAAAATGATGAGGAAATATGCCCATGTAAACTTTTTCCTGTTTGCATTCTGATAAGTAGCAGCCTAAATAGCAGGGAGGGGTGGGGAGAAATGGTTTCATTCAATTAGCAATTAAATTTAGAACAAAAAACCACCATTTTTTCTGATTTAAAAAAAAACGGAACCATGATGTGTACTAAATATACTCTCTCTTCAAACAGACGATCTTGTGACAGTTTGATGACGTCATAAATTTTATATTAACCACTGGAAGAAAAAAAAAAAGGAAGTTGCACACTTTTTGTGTTTAAGGCTTTTTTTCCCCCCTGAGGGATGGGAAAAGACTTGGCCTGGACCTATGGGATGATCAGGTGCAAACAGACTCTTAAAGTCACATTTACTGTGAATGAAGAAGGAGTGACAACATTCGATGAGGTCCATCCTAAATAGACAACACTAAATGGACGTCATCTTAAACTGTTCTCTTTAGGAAATAAAAAAAAAAATATTCAAATTTTAAGGACAAAGAAGAACAGTTGATTCTCTGAATGTAATTAAAATAGTTAAATATTAAATAATTGTTTCGGTGTGTTCATCAGATTATTTTATTTCGAACTTTTTCCACATCATATCACAATGGAGTACAACAACTGTATATTTAGCATCACTCTTGTTTTCGTAATTTTGACCATCGTTCAAAGAGCTGTGGCTTTTCCCACGGGGTCCCCGGTGTCCGCCTGCAGTGACCTGATGCCCGTCCACATTGACGGGGAGCTTCAGAAGGGCGCTTCGCCCTACATGATTATTCTGAATGACACAGTCTACGGAAGTACTGCAATAAAAGGTAAATTTTAAAATAATTGTCATTATTAGAAATAGGCTAAATTCGCTCCTGCCATTATAAACATTTCTCATTCATTTGTGAATTCAATTGTTTTAATTCGGAAAAAAACGATGATTGACATCCTACATGTACTTACTAAACTGTTTGTTTTATTCAATGATTTATAACATATGTGTTAAAACAAATATTTCAGAGGCAAGACTCAATACGATTCTTTCAAGACGCATCAAATTTAATTTTTATCTAGATTTCTAAAATAAAATTTTAAAAAATCATCATTTTCGTAATAAAATGATGCATAAAAATATTGTCACGCGTAATATTCGCTCTCAATAATTGCAAACATCACAAAATATGAATGTAATATTGTCTACTCTTGCAAACAAACAGCACAAAATATGAATGAAATATTGTCTTCTCTGGCAAACAAACAGCACAAAATATGAATGAAATATTGTCTACTCTGGCAAACAAACAGCACAAAATATGAATGTAATATTGTCTACTCTGGCAAACAAACAGCACAAAATATGAATGAAATATTGTCTTCTCTGGCAAACAAACAGCACAAAATAGGAATGAAATATTGTCTTCTCTGGCAAACAAACAGCACAAAATATGAATGTAATATTGTCTACTCTGGCAAACAAACAGCACAAAATATGAATGAAATATTGTCTTCCCTGGCAAACAAACAGCACAAAATATGAATGAAATATTGTCTTCTCTGGCAAACAAACAGCACAAAATAGGAATGAAATATTGTCTTCTCTGGCAAACAAACAGCACAAAATATGAATGTAATATTGTCTACTCTGGCAAACAAACAGCACAAAATATGAATGAAATATTGTCTTCCCTGGCAAACAAACAGCACAAAATATGAATGTAATATTGTCTACTCTGGCAAAGGCGGCCCTGTCATTCCCGTTGAATGCGAGGGGCCCGGGGCTGAGTGTCGAATGAGGGCCTTGAACTGTAACTAGATCATATGGATACAGAGTGATGACTTCGTGGGCTCTTATAGCAAGTTCCGTTTATCAATACCTTATTCTGTAACGTCTTTAGCTTTTTTTTTTTATTATTGTTTAAATCCGTGGCAGATAATATAGGCTAAAGTAAGAGAACTTGGGTTGGGTGTGGGAGAGAGAGAGAGACTTATATTAAATAATTTCTTCAAAATAAAACAGTAATTACAAGCGAAATTAAATGGCAATCCTAAACGACCTATCAAGGCTAAAAATAAGCCAAAATATTATAATATGACCTATGCATTTGAATGTTTGTAACATTATATATTGGATGACGCTGTCGTCCGGTACTGCGCATAATACATACCGGAACTCCTCTAGGGTTATCTCCCCTCTGTCACTTTACTCTCAATACCAGCATTAAACTATCGGATGCCGCTTAGGAAATTAACGTTTCAACAATGGCGGATTTAGAAAAAGTGCAAAATATTTTCTAACTAAAAGTGATTAATGATTCTTTATTTAGATATAGAAACAATATATAGAATCAATATATAGAATCAATATACAGAATCAATATATAAAATCAATATACAGAATCAATATATAGAAACAATATATAATAACTGCAATACATATCGAGAGGTGGATCTCTAAAGCTTTGGATAAGACGGGAAAACTACAAGTCCGGGCCATGGGAAAACTACAAGTCCGGGCCATGGGAAAACTACAAGTCAGTGCCATGGGAAAACTACGAGTCCGGGCCATGGGAAAACTACAAGTCCGGGCCATGGGAAAACTACAAGTCAGAGCCATGGGAAAACTACAAGTCTGGGCCATGGGAAAACTACAAGTCTGGGCCATGGGAAAACTACAAGTCAGAGCCATGGGAAAACTACGAGTCCGGGCCGTCAAGATGTTTGTTACGGTCTGCGCCCTGCTTCTCTTGTTCACCTCATCACGTTTACATTTAATTTATATTGTCTTATATAATCCTTCCACTCATCTGCTACTGGCCCGGCCCTCCTGTTAAATTATTATAGAACACTATCTGGCACAGGGTTTAAAAAGTTTGCCTACCCCTGGTGTAGATATAAACTTGGACGACTGCAGATGATTATGGGACGAAGCAGACAAGAGGAATATTACGAGGAGCATAAAAAAGACTTGACATTAATATTCAGCAGCTGTTGTGGCTGCAGCGCCGACCTTAGGCCGATTTGACCGATTGCAGGGGCCCCGCAATTTACATTTAGCATTAATAATAATGGTTGTTATTGTAAAAATAATTACAAGAGGGGGCTTCGTTAAATTGGGCTCCTCAATTCTTAAGGCTGGCCCTGTGTGGCTGTACTGCTATCAATATATGTATGTATGAATGTTCTTATCGACCCCCTAGACACAATGTTTAGAATTCTTTCCTATTTTACAATATGAAATTTTCCTCCACAGTCTCCATTACAGCCGTCGGTCCGGCCACAAAAGAGTTCATGGCTTTTATGCTGCAAGCCAGGAACGAGCTAGGTCAGCCGTCGGGCTTCTTCTCTGACTTCCCGATGGCATCTAAGGCCATGACGTGCTATAACGATGGGGACACGTTGACTCACACTGCCGCCTTCATCAGACAGTCCATGGATTTCATCTGGCATCCACCATCCAAGAATTTGGGCAAAATCAGTATCACGTGAGTGGTTTAGCTTCACCGTTCAGCTAGGGTTTAAGATTTTGAGCAGTGGAACTTCAGCCAATCGTATTGCCTCTTAGTGCTTAATTTACATTGGAGCTTCAGCCAATTGTATTGCCTCTTATTGCTTAATGTACATTGGAACTTCAGCCAATCATATTGCCTCTTATTGCTTACTGTACATTGGAACTTCAGCCCATTGTATTGCCACTTATTGTAAACTGTAAACATTCATGAGTGCAAGTTGAATGTTTAGAATTTATCACGATTTTTTTATTGATTTAAAAAATTTTTTTTTTAGTTTAAATTACATAAATATACCACAACTAAAACAAAAAGTAAAGCAAATCTTTATAAATTATTCTTCCTTTTTCACAGAGGGTCAATAGCCGTGTCCAAGGTTAAGTACTGGGCAGTGGAGTCCGCTGCTATCCCGGGGACAGGCAAGCTGGAGGTCAACATAGTCCGAAAGAGTTCGTCGGGCAGTGGAAACATGGCTCACCTGAACAGCATGTGTCTCATTCTTGTGACAGTTATGGGCAAACTTTTAAACCGCTTTTAAAAATATTTTGTTCCTTTTTGTTACCTATTGAAAAGGTGGGTGGGGATGAATCATTGTTTTTTTTTTGTGATACATTGATATTTTGTTTAAAATATCATTTGAAACTAAACTTAAAACTGCAATGTACTTTCAAAGAATAGAACACTTTTGCTTAAGTTTGACAAGCTCAAAAAGCAATTATTTGAATTATTTATTATATTTGGCTGTTTATTTGATAAAATTCTTCTCACTTCAGTAATATATATATATATATATATATATATATATATATATATATATATATATATATATATATGTATGTATATGTATAAGCCTTTTTGTTTTTCTTACTAAGTTTTTTGTTAAAAACATTTATACAGCCTACTTGCTAAAAGATTAAATTTAATGAAGTCTTCAAATTGTGTGTAGCACGTTAAAAAAAACTATAATTTAAAAAAATGTTGTCACTCTAATTCTGCTTTATTTATTTTCATTTTTTTCATAACCTATAAGGTTTTATGTTTATGTGGAGATCAACTAACGATCTATTTGGCCAGAATTGTACTGCGATTTGAACTGTTCTAATCCTATGTTATTGTAACTTCGGTTAATTTAGAATGTTAGCATCTTTGTACATAATAGATTTGATTATTTTTTTTATTTTAAATTAATTAAAAAAACAAGCATTACGTATGGACAGACGCCTTCATAGATATAAAGACATGCTAAATAAAGCAACAATGTTCTATTTATACATCAATGAAAGCGAAACAAAATTTATGACGCGTATTTTTACGCTGATTAACAGAATAAAATAATTAATGAGGGCAGCACCAAGGACAATAACAAAATTTTCAAACTAAAAAAAAACAGTTGTCAATCTTGATTTGCCATTAAATTTACCTACATGAGAACAAAGTTAAAAAAAAAATTGACTTTTTCCTTCATTTTTTTTTAAACAATTTGTTCTGTGTTGTCAATGCAGAGTTTGGGTTTTGGTGGATTTAGTGGAGTAGTGCATGGTGGAGTGGTACATGGTGGAGTGGTATATGGTGGAGTGGTACATGGCGGAATGGTACATGTTGGAGTGGTACATGGTCCTAGGCTAAAAGTATTGGCGTGCCTCTGAATTCGTCAGATTTAATAGCGTTTTGAGGTGAGAATATGGGGCTTTGGCTATCGCAAACTAGAGGCCTATACTTAATAGCGGCCATGTTTTTATAAGTCCCTGTATGGACGATGTTAAATCTCTTAGATCCTTCGGACGGTTTTTTTTTTTTTTTTTGCAATGTCTTTCTTTCATCCCTCACCATAGCTCATAGCGGGGACTTTTCATGACCTGAAAAATCCATTGGTCCTCACAGGAGATCGAACCTGGGACCTTCAGATCAACAGTCCAGCGCTTCCATTTATAGTATAAATGAAATAGGTCATGAGTTGACGTCATAGCTGTGGTCTAATGTAAATTATTTGTCATATGACTATTAGACTCACTTAATAAATAATTCATTTTAGCATTGTTATAAATGATCAACAAAAAATTCGTTCCATTTCGTGTGCGCACACCCTAATCTTATAATGATATCATGATATAATGATATCATCTTTACTTGTTTATTGTATTTTCATAATTAAAATTAATTAGTAAAAATAAATTTGTGACAAACATATTTCACAGAAACCTTTTTTTTTTTTATAAAACAACGGGGAAATAAAAAACAAATTACCCGAAAAATAAAAGTGAAAAAAATTAATTTCAATTACACTAAGTCGAGCGTTCAATCAACACATAATATATGTGACAAAATGCCTCGTTACTTGTGGACGTCTCGGTCATATGACGTCTTCTTAAGGCCTGCATTATGAAGAGGGTCTATAAAACAGTGTGACAGTTTTTTTTATGACCAAGAAACTGTTGGAGTCTTCTTCCGATCCCTGCCTCTTCCCCTTCGTCACACACATTTTTGCCCCCCCCCCATCCCCTGACCCTCCAGTAGCCCCTGGCTTACAGCCCTAACAGCAAGCTATGTGATTAGCACTACAGGTACTACAGGTATGCAGTTCATCATACATTATTAATTAATGTCAAGATTGACCGATTGGTAGCCAGAGGATGCGGGACTTTTATTTTTCAGCTGATAGAAATTTTATGAGATTTGGTTTCTCTCTATTTTTTGGAGATAAAACTTGACCCATCCTCTCTGACATCACCGCCATAGTGACATTAATTAATTATGAATACACATGATATTGACCTCCTCCACGCGCACACACTATAAAACACAAGGTTATACTATAACAGTTATAAAGCCACTGGTTATTATTAACTGCTGTAGTACTTAATGTGCGACCAACAGCCGAATGAGACTACGGTTATGACCTTGAATTAGGTGTCTGGGTGATGGGTGCGACAGGCAAGGGGCGGGTTTCAGGTTCCAGGCTCAACGACTGGTGTACATTTGTACAAGGCGTTGAATGAAGTACGTAAAAAAAAATACGGTTGTATCTTTGTACATGTGTTGAAGTAGGTACGCAACAGGGTGTATCTGTGTACAGGTGTTGAAATAAGTACACAACAGGGTGTATCTGTGCACAGGTGTTGAAGTTGGTATACAACAGGGTGTATCTGTGCACAGGTGTTGAAGTACACAACAGGGTGTATCTGTGTACAGGTGTTGAAGTAAGTACACAACATAATGTATCTGTGTACAACACGTTGAAGCGCACAACAGAGTGTATTTATGTACACAACAGAGTGTATCTTTGTATAGACCTTTGGAGTACACAACAGTGTGTCTATTTACAAGACGTTGAAGTAATTACGTTGAAGTATTTACACAACTTTACAGGACTTAGAAACGTCGGCTTCATTTGTAAAAAATGTAACTATTTTCTTGCAACTTCTAATGGAAAGAGGTGCAGAGAGGCCTTGGGTATCAAATTTTACCAAATGTTCAAAGATTTTTAAACTGCAATCTCGATCTTACAAAAGTCAACTGTGTGGCCTGATATTCATTCAAAACCAAAAAACCCTGACCACATCCCGGAAGTTTCTCCGACTGTTTCGACTCATGCCACTCTTCAACAAACTATGAATATCACTGACAGTTTAACGACCAACGAAAAGCGTAGTGAATTTGTCATAATTTATTCATTTTTCTTCATACTTCTGGAATAAGCTAGCACACAACTGAAGTGAAATAGGACTGTTTATATTAGTGGCTTATAATAAAAAAGAATATTAGCTGCTATATGAGTCTCATAACTTTATGTATAAGTCAACTACTCGACAAACACTTGTAAACAAGACGATTAAATGCGATTCTGCAGGAACTATGTAACGTAGGATTGAATTGGATTTTTTTTTCTTAATGTAATCTAAAAAAGTTCCCTTAGCCCTCACGGGCCATCGGGGCAGATGAAGTGTAGAATTAATATGTTTTATAACCTCGGCATATGAAGGGATTGTGTGGTTAGCACAACGCCCAGCCGCCTTTACTTCCCCAACTAAAGTCATGTACCCATTTAAAGCTGGGTGGACTTGTGGGATTACTTTTGAAACACATTTCACCTAGAAAAATTCCCAAGACTCTCACCGAGGATCGAACCCAGGCCTCTCTACACCACTTGGCCACCCGTCCCACAATGTAATCAAAACATGAGTAATAATATCCAGGGCCGCCGAGAGGGGGGGTCATTGCCAGGGGGCCCGCATCTGTAAGCGGGCATAAAGGGGGCCCGGCAGCCCCGACCATGTCAATTTTTTCACGACTCATTGTTTATTAAGGGGCCCGCAATGATGTCCTGCCCTGTGGCCCGCGTTGGCTCTCGGTGCCACTGATAATAACTACATAATGGCAGCTTACAAAATTATAAAACAACGATGAACAAAAGTTGGAATGTTAACTTTATTTATATAGAGACAACTGGGCTCAGAAAGGCGCTTTGGACAATAATTAAGTCTGAGGACCCATTAAACCCTAGAAGAGCTATGTAAACATGATCTGTGGGCCTTGTCGTGTATTCGGGGCACTACGCTAAAATGTCAGTTTTGGCGATCTGAAGCTCATGATCTAAGGAATTAATTCGGAGCGTTTTCGTGAGCCTTAATAGTCAACATATAACATGTTACACTGGCTGCTGTTAACGTATTACACTGGCTGTCTGTTAACATGTTACACTGGCTGCTGTTAACATATTACACTGGCTGCTGGTAACGTATTACACTGGCTGTCTGTAAACATATTACACTGGCTGCTGTTAACTTATTACATAGGCTGATGTAAGCGTATTACATTGGCTGATGTAAACATTTTACATTGGCTAATGTTAACATATTACACTGTCTTCTATTAACATACTACACTGGCTGCTGTTAACATATTACACTGGCTGCTGTTGACATATTACATTGGCTGTCTGTAAACAGAATGAGCTTCCAAATGCTGTCAAGCTCAACTTCAATATTTAACCTAGCTTTCTGATTTCTTTAAAATACAGCCTGACCTAGTTTCTGTGAGAAGTGATTACATGCAACATTGATAGATTACACTGGTCAACAAAGGGTTTCAGGCATCTGATATGTTTTGCTGTTTGATAATAATTTTAGGTCGCTGGTCTCGAAACGACATCCACATGTTTTACCATTAATAAATGAGAGAAATACGGCGAACGACATATTAAACAATGGTCTCATTGTAATTTTATTTTATAGACATATTTTTGAAAAGATTCAATAAGTGTAGAAAAATATTACATCTCAATTCCCGAGTCATTATGTTTTACGTCACCAAAAATGTCATTTACCTGTTTATATCGACGGCACATTCCATGTTTTTTTTTTATTCAATTCCATACGACGCTCGGTATTCTTTGCACTTGAATCACTTTCTCGCGCGGTAGATTCTCTTTCCGCATTTCCACTCTAATATATAAACATTATTAAAAAAAAGTAAAGTATAATCTTCGTTGTCTACAAGATTTTAAATGATATTAAAAAGGGGTGTACTACTACTAAAGCCTTTTTTTTATGACGAATCCATAAATATTTTGTGCTAAAACCATTAGAGCAATGTACCAAACGTATGTCATTCGCCCTAACAAGGGGAACTGTTAGTTAATCCAGAAGCTGCCTTAGCATTTTACTGTTGAATGCGAAACTTTCTCGAAATCACGTGACAGGAAGAGGATTTGAGAGACTTTTCACCCAAATATTTTCCCTGGAGTCCCTCCCCCCTTTCCCTTCCCCCAATAATTAAGTTTGTTAAGAGACATATGATGATGGAAATGATGAATGCACAGTGGCGTATGGCGAATGTGTCAAATGGGTGAACTCAAATGTTAACAGTTTTCTCTTACCAAATGTTAACAGTTTTATCTTACCAAATGTTAACAGTTTTATCTTACCAAATGTTAACATTTTCTCTTACCAAATGTTAACAGTTTTATCTTACCAAATGTTAACATTTTCTCTTACCAAATGTTAACAGTTTTCTCTTACCAAATGTTAAATGTTTTTTCTTACCAAATGTTAACAGTTTTATCTCACCAAATGTTAACAGTTTTATCTCACCAAATGTTAACAGTTTTATCTCACCAAATGTTAACAGTTTTATCTCACCAAATGTTAACAGTTTTATCTCACCAAATGTTAACAGTTTTATCTCACCAAATGTTAACAGTTTTATCTCACCAAATGTTAACAGTTTTATCTCACCAAATGTTAACAGTTTTATCTCACCAAATGTTAACAGTTTTATCTTACCAATAAGCTCCTATCGCACCCACCACAATTTGTAAAGGGCCTGGGGTGGCTGCTACTGCTGATCCGGGAAAAGACAGGTTTCCTACATATTTTTTTTTTGTTTTGCTATGGGAATGAGCCATCATATTCAGAGTCGCCCCCGAGAGAAAGTTGTGTGTGTCATGACTGAACGTGACTCGTGGCGTCTTGCGTTGCGATCAGCGCCTCTGTTATCCTTTTTTTTTTGGTGTGTTGTATTAATCACGTGATACACACATTTTGATGACGATGTTTCTGACGTCGCGATTAAGAAAGGAGAAAAATGAAAGTGTGAGGTTGTGGTGGTGGTGGTGGTGGGTGGCTGGGAGGGAGAGGAAAGGGAAAGGGGAGTAGCGGCGGTGGGGAACGCTCGAAGAAACACAACGAGTTGAGACCCCCCCCACCGCCAGCCCACCTCCTGATACTCACTGTCCGTCGGAAAATGACACTTGAATATTGTCGGGGTGACGGTATCCACTTGGAGGGTTGACCAAGATGGCCGCATCTGTTTACCCTCCTGACAACAGCGTCCGCCGGTTTTACGTCCACTTCTACTCGATTTACGACTGCAACTCCAGTGGTTTGTTTATCTGGGTTGCTATGGAAACAGTAATGAACAGCTGGTGGAATACGATAGGAGAAGAAGTCAGTGGGAGATGTGGGGAGGGAAGGAGGGATGTAAAAAAAAAAAGTGGAAAAAACTTGTTTCTGACCTAAAATCTTAAAGTATTACTTGAAATTGTAAGAGTGTGACCAGAGTCGATAGTAGACTGATTTGGCAATTAATCATATATTCTAAATCATATAACTATATGTGTATTAATATATTGTTGTATTAGTGCTCCATTATAACAAATTCTCGCAGGTGGCATGCCCAGTCACTCAGATGCTATAACTAGCCTCGTACAACGGACTTGTTTGTTGTGTACTTGAGACTCATTAAATTCCATTTCACTCACAGTGACCTCTGTGATAAAGGGCCAGCTTCCCCCCCCCCCCCCTTTAAGTTATCTTAGTAAATGAAAATGCTTCCAGCGATAACTGACCAGGTTTTGCTCTCTCTCTCTCTCTCTCTCTCTCTATCTATCTATCTACCTCTCTCCTCTCTCTCTCTCTCTCTCTCTCTCTCTCTCTCTCTCTCTCTTATCGTAACAGAGGCTAATGTTAATTCATTCAAATCTCGAGGCCTCGTTAGCTATTAACCCTTTTAGCCCTGCAGCAAAAAAAAAAAAACATGGCATTATTCAAAAGCCGTTTTATTGTCGTTCTTATTTTTCTGACCGATTTATTCAGTTAATGTATTCAAAATTTGACGCATGCAGGAATCAAAAGTGTCAAGGGGAAGCTATTAAAACGTTTACGATATCCGGTTAGTGGTCTTAGTTATACTTTCAAACATGATGTTACATCGTCTTTTTATTACGATTAAATTGTAGCCTAATCATAGCAAAAAGGGAGTTAACTACTATACGGCAGGGCTAACTATCGGAATATTATCTTGTGTGTAGATAATTCAACATTGGAATGGTTATTCCTTTTATAACAAATAATCCGTTGTTCATAGTTATTGCTGTTAGAAGGTATTATACATACGAGAGTGCATATCAATGGAAACAGCATAGACTTATAGAGTAATGTTTTAAAAATGAGGTTTAATCTTCTGAGTCAGTAAACAGAACGCTACAACAATGGGGGACATTTTTCAAATGCTTTATCTGCATATGCTTTAACAGGGGTCGGCAACCTGCGCCTCGCGAGCCGCATGCGGCTCTTTCGATGTCGAATTGCGGCCTTTGAGCTCAATGCTCAAAGGATTATAGTGATATTATTTTATATACCTATTCATAATCAAATACCATAATATTGAAAGAACAATTTCAGTGGCTCTTTAAAAACTGAGAAAATTGTAAATTATAACTTTTGGCTCTTCCGTCTCAAAAGGTTGCCGACCCCTGTGCTATAAGATCTTCCAACTCAAGTGGTAAGACATTCGTCTTACAACCGGTCTTGCAGACTGAAAGATAGGGGTCGAATTCAAAGGGATTGACGGAATAATTTTGATCTTAATCCGCTAGATTCTTAATGCCCGTTAAAAAAATATGTGCTTAGAAATCGTGTTTCCTTGACTCGATTCTGAATTCAAATATGTCCCCCCCCCTCATATTGGCTCGAGCTGACAGTGGACCAACTGCTATCAATCTCTTTTTTTGTATCCGATTCTTACCCTCATTTTCTCCAGTCGTTATCTAACCAATCAAATCTTTTGTTTGTAGTGTTCGTTGCTTTAACTCCCACCAGTTAAAAAAGACCGTACTATCGAAGGGGAGTAACTGACTTTATAATAAAATAAACTGGATGTGTTAATTATAGAAGTATCAAAATATTTGACTTTATAAGTTGTTTTATTTTTTTATTTTATAATACAAATTTCAATCAATGTGCAATCTTCCATTTTTCATTTAATTTAAATGAATTGTTTTAAATGAATAATAAAAAAAGAATTATCAGTGATCGTATTTTAAAATTATATGCATTGGAAATTGACATCTTTTTAAAAAAAAAAAATTAAAAGTAAAGAAAAAGATATTCGATTTATAATCTAAACATAACTATTATCGAAACCTTCAGTTCAAGATCATTTCATACCAAGAACCTTTCACTTCACGAAAAACGATTTTTATAGAACGTTACAGCAAATGTTTCTAAATACATACAATAAATCAAATGAACTTTTAGGAGCATCTAGCAATTCGGAATCTTGGAACGGATTGAATGAGTCAAGGCAGTTTTCTGTGTTGACTATTATACTGTCGATATGCAGAGGTTAATGTTTGATGGATCAGTTTTATAAACACTTAAAACTTGTTGATATCTTTCTCCACTACAGGCTCGATAATATCGTACAAGACATAAAACCTTTATTAGAAATTACATTAAGTAACAAATTGTATTATTTAAATTGAATAGGTTTGCTTTGTTGTTTTTTTTAAAGTGTAAAATATTCAGCAAATCTGGATAAAAGGAAAATGTCAATTAAACATATATTTCATTAAAGCGAACTTTGAATCCATTTAATTTTTGGCACTGAAAAAGTAAAAAAAAAATGGATGAATTCATAAAGTTCTATTCTTAAGCTTATGTACGAGTCTGCGCCAAGAAGTTTGATAAATGGTTGTATTGTGTATATCCTGTGGTGAGACAGAGCAAATCAGCTTTTATCAACTGGTGGAGAAGAAAAGCGGCCCGTGGGTTTTGTAATTGGACATTGCAAGTGTTTCTAATGGAATGTTGTTCGCAAACATCTTCTAAAACACTTGATGAAAATAGCATTTGTTTTTGTCGCCGCAGTGTTTTTTACAAGACATTTCTTTACTGAATAGTTACTTAGGGATTTTATCTAAAGAAATTAATGAAAAAAACATTTTCAATAAACATTTGTGGAATGATGTTGATATTTGTTTATAAATTCAGGAGTATGGTGAGTCTACCTACCTACCTACCTATCAATCAATCATTAAATCAATCAATGTCTATATACATAGCTACCTATATATTTATTTAACTATCTATCAATCTACCTACCAACCTAAATATCTATCTACCTATCTAGTAAGGTAGCTAGCTATCTAGTTAGCAATCTGTTCACCTACCTACCTATCTATATATCAGTTGATCTATATATATATATATATATATATATATATATATATATTTACTTACCTACCTACCTTCCCATCAATCTATCTATCAAGCTAATTAGCTATCTACCTGTCTACCTACCTACATATCTATCTAGATTGCTACTAGCTAGTTAACTATCTAATTATCTACCTATCAACCTACCTAGCTATCTATCTATCTATCAAAATATATACCTACCTATCTATCCACCAACCCATCTATCTATATATCTACCTATCTACCTAATCTATATGTCTATCTACCTACCTACCTAATCCACCTACCTACATACCAAACTACCTACATATCTTTCTAGCTAGCTAGCTAGCTATCTATTTATCCACCTATCTATCTATCTATCTATCAATATATCTTCCTACCTCCCTATCTATCAATCTATCTATCTATTTATCTATTCACATACTCTATCTATCTATCTATATATCTACCAAACTTCATACCAATCTACCTATTTACCTACCTACCTAATCTATCTATATATCTATATACCTACCCAATTTATCTATCTGCCTTCCTACCTACCTTGCTAATCTATCTGTCTGCCTACCTTGCTATCAATCTATCTATTTATCTATCTTTGCATATATTTATATCTTTAGATATTTAGATATCTTTGTTTTTATCTATCAATCTATCTTTCTATTTATCTTTCAATATATCTTTTTTTGTTTCCATAGATCTATCAATCTATCTTTTGATATACCAATCTCTATATCTCTTATATCAAGTCATCTATCTTTATAACAATCTATTTTCGGATCGACTTATCAAGTTTTATATACAAAGCACTAGTCTATATTTGTCTATTTAACGAAATGCCTGCCAACATGTCTGTCTACACCTTTGCATAACTTGATTTTATTTTTTATTCCAAAAAATATATTCAAACTGCTATGTACAGCTTATAGTTATTTTTCCTTGATAATTTCCACTAAATAATGTTATATTTTCCTCAACAGTTATCTCTGATATGTCTCTGTTACGCTTTCTGTGTTGGAAGCGGTAAGTTCAATTCTGATCAACGTATTTGTATTATGCTGTAAATTCCCAAATTCTATTAGATTTTATTTATAATATATAATATAATAATAGCGATTTGGGCGCTGCGTTAAATCGAAAGTAAAGAATTAATATAACAGTATTCCAGTTTAAAATACAATCATGAAAAAAAAATCGGATCTGCCCGAAACCAAAAAATAACCTCGCCTGCCCATCAAGCATAAGGGGATATAACTCTATGCAAAAGTTTTGCAGGGTACAGCTAGTCATATGTAATAATATTCATTTCCAGTGTGCGTTAAATCGAAATTAAAGAATGAATACAACAGTATTCCAGTTTAAAATACAATCATGAAAAAAAAATCTGATCTGCCCGAAACCAAAAATAACCTAGCCTACCGATCAAGCATAAAGGGATACAACTCTATGCAAAGGTTTTGCACGGTACAGCTAGTAATAAATTAATAGCGATTTGGGCGCTGCGTTAAATCGAAAGTAAAGAATTAATATAACAGTATTCCAGTTTAAAATCAATCATGAAAAAAAAAATCGGATCTGCCCGAAACCAACGAATAACCTCGCCTGCCGATCAAGCCGAAGGGGATATAACTCTATGCAAATGTTTTGCAGGGTACAGCTAGTAAAAATATAAAATCAAACGTTGAACATACACAGTGACAATGCCATTTTAAAATGTTTATAAAATATTCTAAATAGCAATTATTACTTTTTTTTTCTTTTTGGGTCTTATCTATTAAAGGTCATTGTCCAGGTGACCATTGGTTTCAAGTTAGCCCAACAGTTTGCCTGGTCGTCTCTACGGATGTGGGCCCAGAACTCAGGACGTGGGACGAGGCCGTGGAGATGTGCCAGGTTTGGGAGCCTATGTCCAGTCTGGCCTCATTTCCTTCGGTCAATCAATTAAAAACCATCGCTGGGAAACTCCAGTAAGTCGTGGCAGAAAGTTCTGAGCACATTTTATCAAATTATATTTTACCTAATTGATTGATTTACTCAACTCTATTTAAATTTTGTGAAATATCAACATTCACAGTTATGCAATAAATCAATTATTGTGAAATGCATTTTAACAGCGGAAAACACACACCCCCACATCACTACACACAAACACACACACACACACACACACAAACACACAATCACAGGAAATATGTAACTCCAGTATGCGATATGAAATCCCCCTCTCCACAACCCAACACACATATAAGAGACACATGTACCTCCTGTACACAATACAAGAAATAAGTACAATACAAGACATTATGTACCCACAGTACACAGTACAAGACATATATACCTCCAGTACACAATACTACATATATGCACCATTCATGACTTATATGTTCCCAGTACACAATAAAAGACATGTGTGCCTCCAGTGCACAATACAAGACATGTGTGCATCCACTGCACAATACAAGACATGTGTGCCTCCAGTGCACAATACAAGACATGTGTGCATCCAGTGCACAATACAAGACATGTGTGCCTCCAGTGCACAATACAAGACATGTGTGCATCCAGTGCACAGTACAAGACATGTGTGCATCCAGTGCACAGTACAAGACATGTGTGCATCCAGTGCACAATACAAGACATGTGTGCATCCAGTGCACAATACAAGACATGTGTGCCTCCAGTAAACTTTACAAGTCACATGTACCTTCAGCGCACAATAAAACCAAGTAGTTATCCACTTACCAGGGTCCCCTCTACATTTAAAGAAGACGTAACAACTGTCGGGCTAAATGATAGTACTGGTGCCTACTCTGTAACCGTGTCATACTGAAATCTTCAACGACTTGAATTCTGACTTCTGCATAATAGATTTTTCTTAACAGTAAATGTCGCTGACATTCCCATGACCTAGACAATTATTACGATAATTTGATTTTGAATTTTCATTTTTAGATTTTTGTGGATCCCTTTATGTTTAATGGGGCCTAGGCACAGGGCCTATTGTGCCCATAGCGTTCGGCGGCCTTGTAGGAAAGTAATGACTACCACCGTCTGACCACTGGCCCATCCAAACATGTAAAATAATAGTATTGTGATGAATGATATTTTAAATAAAAAAGAGTCACTTTGTGGTTGTGTTGTACAAATTTAATGAATTAGTTCCTGCCAACAGCTGATGTATGAAAATCAATAACGTTAAAGTTGGAAGAAAAAAAATACCAAATGCAGCTTGTTTGATATAGTGTGTCCACTGTCCAGATCTGTAGTGGAATTCTCTGGTATCTGAAGTTGTTTTTTTTTTTTAAAGAGTAAATAAAATTGAGAACGAAATTTCCAGATAAAAAAGAACCTGAAGTTTATTTTGCGATAAGATAAGAAAATAATGAATGGGGGGAAGGGAGGGGGGGGGAGACATTTTCATTTCTCACCAAGACGAACTTTCCTTCAGTTTAAATGCTGGATATCAAGGGAAGTAATTATACTCGATCACATATTACTCTGGAACTCTCATGAAGTCGACAGTAAAAAAAAAAAAGCGATTTATGTTAGACTGTTCGAAACAAAAATAGATATAAGCGTCCCCTTATTAATAATTTCACTTGGTGACATAGGTCACAGAACATTACTATTGAAAATTAACTTTTATATGAACAGATAAAATAAAAGACAAAATAATAAGCTGATGTTACAAAGTTGGCAATTAACTGTTTTTGCTTTTATTTTTCTTCCGATAACCCTACGCCAGAATACAATAAAGTTTGAAATTACCTTACAAACATATTGCTAAGTATCAAAATATCTGGTAATAATTTTTCAGAGTTTGAAGATACACTTGTTTAACTTACAATACACAGTTCAAAAGCACGTAAATCTTAAAAAAAAAAATCTAAACTGTAAAAATAGTGTGTATTAATTGGGTTATATCACACTGTGAAATATGTATGTGTGCAATGATGCTATTACTGAAAATATATAACCAATTAATATAAGGCCTAATTCGTTTACCTTGATTTCTTCTTTTGTTTGTTTTGTTTCTTGTATTAAAAAACCTTTTAAAATGGCCCCTTTTACAACAACGTCAATGACTTGCTTCAACAGACTCCAAACGTCCTACTGGGTTGGACTCCGCACTCCGATGTCCGACTCCTCGCAGGTCAAGTGGCTAGATGGATCGCCTGGGAACCTGTCAGACTTCGTCATTGTCAGTAATCAGTTGAGTCGTTTAAAGGCCTTTGTGACATTCTCACAGATACGGTCCAATAGATTTCCTTTGTGCACTCTGTGTGCATATGATTTTTGTTTGTACATTTTTTTAAATTCATTTTCTAAACTAATAGACAGTTGATAAATTACACATGCAGTGAAAGTGACAAGTGCAGTGACAGTGATACGTGCAGTAACATTGATATACGCAGTGACAGTGACATGTGCAGTGACAGTGACATGTGCAGTGATAGTGGTATGTGCAGTGATAGTGGTATGTGCAGTGACAGTGACACGTGCAGTGACAGTGACACGTGCAGTGACAGTGACACGTGCAATGACATTGACACGCGCAGTGACATTGACGCGTGCAGTGACATTTGCAGTGCCAGTGACACATGCAGTGACAGTGACTTGTGCAGTGACAGTGACACATACAGTGACAGTGATATATGCGGTAACAAAGACATGTGCAGTGACAGTGACACATACAGTGACAGTGATATATGCGGTAACAGAGACATGTGCAGTGACAGTGACACGTGCAGTGACGGTGATAAAAGCTGTAACACAGACATGTGCAGTGACAAAGACACATGCAGTGACAGTGACACATACAGTGATAGTGATACATGCAGTGACAGTGACACATGCAGTGACAGTGGTACATGCAGTGACAGTGATAGATGCTGTGACAATGATAATCAGAAAGCTTAGCGAACAGCATCGAGCATTAGTTAAATGACCAAATAAAAATGAATTCCCTTATATATAGAGTTCAACGCTAATTCTCTGTCTGACCTGCTTCATTTGTAAATATATCTTTTTTTTGTTTATAAATTATTTCATCATATTATGTCTAGTTCGTTGGGTGACGACTTGTGTTGTCACGTGACCCTCAAGCAGACTCACCTTGACCTAGATGCGACTTGGAGCCTTGACGTTTGTAACACAAGACTCCCGCTCATTTGTCTCTTACATAATTTTAATGGTAAGTGATCTCACGTAACTACATAACATGCTAAACCACTGTTTAATGGAATTGACCTCATCTGTCGTCTTATTTATCAGCTTAAATTTAAATTATTTCAATCCTTTCATTAAAATGTAATTTATCTTAACATTACTACAGGAGATAAATCCCAAATAGAGTCCCAGTTCAACAATCACGCTTTTAGCGAAGCCATGCGCAGGCACCATAGCGCCACTAGCAGCAAATCGAGCATCGCGGCAAGGTCAAAGGTCAATCACCGAGCACGGACTGCAGAATTAAAACGGACAGAATCAATGCTTGACCCGTCGCACATCTATCGCGATATTTCTCCACGAAATGAAATCTATACAACTTTCCTAAAAGCTTACAAAATAAAGACACTGAAAGATCATTTTGTGACCCTGAAAAATCCTTTTGTGCCCCTGAAGGATCAAGGTGAGCATCCCAATGTCACCCGTGCTGAGAGATATGTCGCGTATTCGAAAGCTCAAGGTAAAATAAGGATAGGTCAAGGCCACAATCGATATGCCGTGTATCGAAAATTTCAAGGCAAAGATGTAAATGTTAAAGGTCAAGAAGAGTTTTTAGAGGGTGAGAAAAGTTCAGAGCTAACTTCGGTCGCAGCTTCTGTAGATATATCCAGAGCCAAAGGTGAGCCTGAAATAGCTGCCAATATGCGCCCGGTAGAGAGGCGGAGAAGAAGCCCCAATGAAAATGAGCATTGGGTGAACGGCATCGGCATCTGCCACTGCTCGGAGAAGGGCAACGGGAATCATTACTGTTGCACTCACTCCACCGCGACCACGCACAGCTCCTCCACGAAGGCTCCTCACCCACACACAACCACGGTCGCTGACTCTGCGACCAGCCAAGAGACCTCGTTGACCTCATCGGTGACCTGGGCTCCGAGAACCACGATCTACACGCGCACAAGGCGGACAACCACGCGCGCACAGCCCCCCACCTTAGCAGCAACAGCAATAACAACAACGGCAACGCCGCCAGCGCAGCGATTATTTCCGCTCAGCAGAGCGTCCACTAACGATCCACCTGTCGTTTTCGATCCAGGCAGCACCGATCAGAGCTCAACGCTTGACGTCAGCGAATCAGGGGCGGATAACCCCATCACAGTGTCTAGACAGCCGCAAGAGTTGTCCCTCACTGAGCAAATGTTAAACAAAATGAAAGTAAGTGCTAACAACGAATTGTTATTTTTTTTTTTCATTAATCTAGGGCCGTGTAGTATCAAGGTTCAAAAGGGTGCGAAACACTCCGGCGGTTACACTTTCAAGGGCAGCAAAATCTTACCTTAGAAGACATAATTTTTAATAAAAGAACAAAAAAAAAAAAGGTCCCATTAAAGGGGAGGCAAAATATTGGTTGCACCTGGGCTACTGGCCAAACGAGGCACTGCTTTGATGTAACTGTAATATTCTATTCGTGGACTGAATCCATACGCATCTTTATTTCTAAAAAGTCTGCAGACGATATGGTGGCATACTGAGTGACTGTGGGTGTGTGTGTGTGTGTGTGTGAATGTGTATGTGTGTGGGTGAGTGTGTGTGTGAGAGAGAGTGTGTGTGTGTGAGTGTGGTTGTGTGTGAGTGTGTGTGTGTTTGAGTGTGTGTGTGAGAGTGTGTGCGTGTGGGTGTGGGTGTGTGTGAGTGTGTGTGTGTGTGTTTGAGTGTGTGTGAGAGTGTGAGTGTGTGTGTGTGGGTGTGTGTGTGTTTGAGTGTGTGTGTGTGTGTGGGTGGGTGTGAGTGTGTATGTGTGTGTTTGAGTGTGTGTGTGAGAGTGTGAGTGTGTGTGTGGGTGGGTGTGTGTTTGAGCGTGTGTGTGGGTGTGTGTGTGTGTGGGTGGGTGTGAGTGTGTGTGTGAGAGTGTGAGTGTGTGTGTGGGTGTGTGTGTGTGGGTGTGTGTGTGTGTTTGAGTGTGTGTGTGGGTGTGTGTGTGTGGGTGGGTGTGAGTGTGTGTGTGTGTGTGTTTGAGTGTGTGTGAGAGTGTGAGTGTGTGTGTGGGTGTGTGTGAGTCAGTGTGTACGGGAATGGGTGTATTTGATTGTTTTGTACGCATGGCTGCACAATAGTATGAATGGTCAGTTACCGTTAGGTTTGGAGACTAGATCGTAGAGCACGTGGCTAGGTGTGTATGTGTGTGTGAGTGTGTGTGTGTGTGTAGCTGGTTTGGGAAAACGTGATGTGCAAATGGACAGTGAGTGTAGGCCACTCGTCCGATGACGTATTTCAAAGAAAGGATTTCTTTGTATTATACTTGATGGCTGAGTTATTTTCATAATTGTCACATAAAAAGTTTGGGTATTAATTTATACAAACCCTAGACGAGAGTGTCACATGTGACAGTCGCATATAAGAAAATATGGGCCCCGTTCAATGTCCCCCTCTAAGCCGTGCTTAGAACTCACAGAGGAAACATACACATTATAACACAGCGCATTGACATTTATTTTAGTAGGCCCGTTTTTTTTACCTTTATAAAGCGCACAAAAAAATGTCTTTTTCTAAGGTAGCGCGTAGACTTTACGTTTTGCTCCTTGCAGCCGTCACATAATTAGATGGAGCATTTGGTTCGGGTGCAAAAAGACGTGAGCTTCGTTGCATGAAAAACATACTAACATGTAACTGTGGTATTCATTTTTTTTTAATCTATCGGTCATCAGTTACAATTATAGATTTAGAGAAAGGCTTTGATAATATAAATATGAGGGGGCGGATGTTCGTGTGGGAGGGGATGGATGGTCGTGTGGTATAGCGCTCAGCTGTCAACCTGAGGGTCCCTGATTCGATCTCCGGAGTGGACCAATGGATATTTCAGGTCATGCTTAAAGTCTTCGCTATACCCCCCGCGGTGCCTCAATGGCCATCGCGCTATCGGCTTTGGCGGGGATGAAAGAAGGGCACTGCAAAAATCGTCTCATTAAAGGTTTATAGCAGTGGTCCCCAACCTTTTTCTCGCCGCGGACCGGTCAACGTTTGATAATTTCACCGCGGCCCAAGGAAAGAGGGGGAGGAGGTGACGTTGATAATTTCTATTTTAGATTGTTTTGATTTACAATGCCACTGCCTCTCACAGCCTCTCACAGCCACTCACAGCCTCTCACAGCCTCTCAGCTCCCGGTTAACCTCTCGTCCATGGATTGTCGGACAATCCCGAGAAAAATACACCACAGTAAATAAAAAGGAAATAATTTAATGTACCATTTGATACACGGACTGGTCCGCGGCTCGGGAGTTAGTTTGTAGGATCTAAGAGATTTCATAGCATCCGCACAGGGACATGTAAATATGAAGTTGTTTTTTTTTCAAAATAGTACAAAAAGTTTACATTGTTTCAATAAGTAGTAAACTGCTATACTGAATTATTTACGTTTTTTTTTTGTTACTATTAAAGTAAACTTATTAAAACAATGTTTACCTAAAGATTATTAGAGACCTGGACTAAAGAAGTATCTCAGCTGACAATCACATTCACAATATGCTCACATTGACTTGGTTATTTACCGACGTTTTCCTTTTGATTGCAGTGCAATACCTCATCACTTGTTGATTGTCTAGTGTCGAACGTCACAATGTACTCAGATCCTGAAATGTACAATGAAAATCTGATGACGTCATTTTACGACATGTTGAACGAGCTGACTGAAATGATAGGAACAGTGGCGGTAACTAGGCTTGTCGAGGACATACAGGTAAGTGACTTTACGTATGTAATATATACAAATTAGTTATTGTTCCTTTTTTATCTACAACAAGATTCGGGCAGTTTGATCTGGCTCATACTCTGCTCCCACGCGCTTGTTCCTATCAGTAGGTTTGAATTTAATTAATTTATATTTTTCTTATAAACAATCCATCCATTTGCTCATGGTTCCTAACTCCTGTCAAATTTAATAAACAAATGTGGCTCGGAGTTCACAAAGTTTTCACATCACTAAATAAGACGTTGTTAGTTGAATTAAATGAAGAAGTCGTAACAAAATTTTACGAGTTTTAAAATTTTGTTGTTTTCTTGTTGTTGTTGGATTGTTGGTTTGTTTGTTGTTGGTTTGTTGTTGGTTGTTGGTTGTTGGTTTGTTATCTTTTGTTGTTTGTTGTTGGCTTGCTTGTTGTCTGTTGATGGTTGTTTGTTATTGGTTTGTTGTCTGTTGTTGGTTGTTTGTTATTGGTTGGTTGATTGTTGGCTTGCTTGTTGTCTGTTGTTGGTTGTTTGTTGTTTGTTATTGGTTTGTTGTCTGTTGTTGGTTGTTTGTTATTGGTTTGTTGATTGTTGGCTTGCTTGTTGTCTGTTGTTGGTTGTTTGTTGTTTGTTATTGGTTTGTTGATTTTTGGTTTGTTGTCTGTTGTTTGTTATTGGTTTGTTGATTGTTGGTTAGTTAGTTTGTTGTTTGTTAGTTTGTTGTTTGTTGTAGTTTTTACTATGATTTGAAATGTGGATAGCTGTATGAAAAGGTTTTTTATAATGTTCATTTTATTTTTCCAGGAATATGCTAAAATTCTTAATGTAAATCTTCGTTTTTGTGTACCAGCTGACAGTCGTTGCACTGAACAGGTGAGTAGATTAATGAGTGTAATTATTTGTGTGTATACCAGTAGATTAATGAGTGTAATTATTTGTGTGTATACCAGCAGATTAATGAGTGTAATTATTTGTGTGTATACCAGTAGATTAATGAGTGTAATTATTTGTGTGTATACCAGTAGATTAATGAGTGTAATTATTTGTGTGTATACCAGTAGATTAATGAGTGTAATTATTTGTGTGTATACCAGTAGATTAATGAGTGTAATTATTTGTGTGTATACCAGACTAGTACCAAGCATGTTATAAGGGGTGGTTACCTAGCGGCTATCAATGTGTACTATACAGCATATTGCAACAAGCTGATGGAGCAGCGTACTGATCTACAGTTGCATCCAGCTATAACTATTGTCATGAATGGACACAGATTATTAAATGTTGATATAAATGTTGCCATTGTTTTAGATATAGTTATAGAAAAAAAAAACTACAAATGATTTAATTGCAGATAACATAGCAATAGATTAAGTACACAAAATTTTAGACCAACATATGCACATAATCAGTGGTAAGTTTAAAACAGTTATAGATCTTTTAATGGTAACAATTATATTTTTCTTTTATGGTCATCTAGAGAAAACATGACATTCTAGAGAAAGTGGACCTCTTTATGGACAATGTGGTCACGTCTGACAGCAATGACCCAGACTTTAAAGAGTTTTCCTTCACGCTTGACCAGCTAGGTAAGTCAAGTTTCACTGTTCTAAACACTTAGAGAAAGTTATCAAACGGACAGCGGACCGTTATTTAAAAAGTCCACTAGTAATGACTAAATAAATGCCACCATTTATGTTATTGTCCTTCTAAATAGTGCAGCACCAAAACAATGATACACCACTGTGGATAAACCTAGCACAAACACAACAAATATGGAGGCTTTCGGAAAAAAATTAATCTATTTAAATTGACGTTCTGCATTCTACATAATTTATAATTTGTTTACATTCTGAGGATGTAAGGATTTACTGTGTGTAAACATAATGGATATATAAAAGCTATCTGTGTTAGAAGTATTTTAGCCATTTGCGTTGGTAGTATCCCAGCCAGTTGTGCAGGAAGCCCAGCAGATTATGTTGGACGCATTCCAGCCAGGTGTGTTGGAAGTCCAACCAGTCGCATTGGTAGTATCCCAGCCAGTTTTGTTGGAAGTCCAACCAGTCGCATTGGTAGTATCCCAGCCAGGTGTGTTGGAAGTCCAACCAGTCGCATTGGTAGTATCCCAGCCAGTTGTGTTGGAAGTCCAACCAGTCGCATTAGTAGTATCCCAGCCAGGTGTGTTGGAAGTCCAACCAGTCGCATTGGTAGTATCCCAGCCAGTTGTGTTGGAAGTCCAACCAGTCGCATTGGTAGTATCCCAGCCAGTTGTGTTGGAAGTCCAACCAGTCGCATTGGTAGTATCCCAGCCAGTTGTGTTGGAAGTCCAGCCAATTATGTTGGAAACATCCCAGCTAGTTTGGAAGTATTCAAGCCAGTTGTGTTGGATTGAAGTAACTTTAAGACCCTCGGAACAAGATACTTAAGGAAGAACAAAAGCCAAAAAAAAAACAGCTAAGACTTATTCGGTAAATAACGATTAAAGAATCGGTAAATTCCGCCCAAAATAACATTGCTAAAATAATAACATCTGTTCATTAGGTCATCTCATGTATACACATTTTTTTTTCTACAGATATGTTCATGGTCAAGTCGGTCTACGGAGCTATAAGGGGGAAAACTCTGCAAATGAAGTCAGGGGAAATAACTATTGAGGACATCTCGCCAAGTCGACAGTTTAATAATTCAGGTTCGAGGTGGATAAAGGGTTACTGTAAATTACACTTGTAAAGACTAACACTGTTTTTATTTAGTAGAAAGTGTGTGCATGAATCCTTGTCAATTTCCTTGTTACGAAAATGTTGTTGTAAATATGCTGTTTTATAGTTAAGAAAAAACATTAAAAGTGTTTGACATATGAAGGTACAGATTGTAGAGTGCTCGACTATTGACCTGAGGTTTTAGGGTTCGATTCCAGGTGAAAATGGAAAGGTTCGAACATAAGAGTGCTAGACTGTTGACCTGAGGGTTCAGGGTTCAATTCCTGGTCAGAACCACGGGGAAATCGCTTAAAAATTGTTACCTGACATGAGTAGGATGGTAATAGTGGTTTTATCCTAGCCCCTGCAATTCTCTAGTTTACTGTCGTGGCTAAGAGTCAGATGAATTCTAATCTCCATATCCTCTCGTCGACTGTAGTTGCGTTCTTTTAATACTTTCTTATGGCATGGTGTTGGATGGATCACAGAGACGGGTATAAATGGCTTGATTCAAGGGTACTGAATTTAGAATGGTATTTGAACTGTGCTTAAACATTAGTCATTAATGGTCACTATTTTAAACAGCTCGGATATTTGTGTCTGCCATGATCATGCACCTGCCAAGGAGTAATGTCCAGTTGGCCATCGATGGGTGAGTCATTGTTGGAATATATCTTTTAATTAGTTTAATTTTCTTTAGAAAAAGAAAATGAGTGTCTCCACCTGCTGTTAGTGACATTATTTCACAGTTCATCATAACACGGTACAATATTTCACGGTACATTATTTCACGGTACATTATTTCACGGTACATTATTTCACGGTACATTATTTCACGGTACATTATTTCACAGTACATCATAACACGGTACATTATTTCACAGTACATTATTTCACGGTACCTTATTTCACGGTACATTATTTCACAGTGCATTATTTCACGGTACATTATTTCACGGTACATTATTGTGTCCCCCAGTCAGAATGTCCTGGTCGATGCCGCTGTTGTCAGTCCTGTACTCTCTCTGAAAGCTTACGTGGAGAGGTCAAAGGTCAACGTCATACACAACTTTTCCCTGCTCGCAAGATCTTACGAGGTCAGTAAATGCACACATCGCTTTAAAAAAAAATCTTATATTGTCATTTGTATTCGACATGTTAGAAGAAAGTTTTATATCGTACAATGTGTTTTAATAAACTATCGTGATTTTTGTTATACTGTTGGTGTTTATTGGTTTATTTAAATTTCTGTGTTGAAAAAAATAATCTAATCTTAAAAAAAAACTTTACAATTCCTTAAATGCTTAAAAATACTTAAATAACATCCATTTTTCCCGCCAGAATGATACCAATATTCCGGTATGTGGTTTCCAAAGTAACAATGGGAGGTAATAGCTTCTTTTATTTTTCTTATAGTTTGGATGACGTTAGTAGTCGTTCCTTATTCTGTAAAAAAAAATAAAGTAAACGTATTTCCATATTTAAAAAAAAATTTCCATAAGTCTGCATTTTGATTTGCTTTAAATTGAAAACCAAATTTGTCTTTTGTACATCAGCCCCCCCCCCCTGCGTTTTGTATGGCCCCCTCTGCTTGTTTGCTCTACTTAGTAAAATGTATGTCCTGGCCCCTCCTGCTGTAGAATTTTCACGCTACGGGGTTGGTTGGCATCAACTTTTAAGTGTAAATTATTATTTTTTTTTGGTTTACTTTTAATTAAATTATTTTTAAAAATCTAACCTGATGCATTTCGTAACCTCTCCTTCTCCCCCCCCCCCACACACACACACCCTGGGAAACAAACAAATCACAGCAGCGACGAGGCCATCTGGGACACTCAGGGTTGCTCGGTCATCACAGAGAGCACCATCCCGGCGGGCTTCAACGACCTGGTGCCACTGGACGACAGGCCCCCCAGCGGCCACCACAGAAACCGCAGCGGCGGAGGTTCTAGAACTGACAGGGTGGTAGGGTGCCACTGCAACCACACCACCAACTTCGCCATCCTGATGCAGATCGTTGACTTCCAGGTGAGCTGGACACGGGGTCAGTCTTGGGAGCTGGACACGGGTCAGTCATGGGAGCTGGACAGAGGTCGGTCATGGGAAGATGCAGCCATGTTTTTTTTTTACTCATTTCGACACAGCTAATGATTTTTTATTTGTTTCTCTAAACTACCTTTTCTATTTCTGATTTGTTTCTCTAAACTACCTTTACCTTTTCTATTTCTGATTTGTTTCTCTAAACTACCTTTTCTATTTCGATTCATTGGCTCGGTGAAATATTCCAAAATCTATTCAATTTGGGCATCAGCGTGTGTTTATCTATCACTGTCTATGACTTCTCTCTGACATGTCCTCAGATAATGACAAAGTGTCTATTACCTACCTATCTCTGCCCTGTCCTCTTATAATGGCACTGTTCATGACTTCTCTCTGCCCTGTCCTCAGATAATGACAAACTGTCAATTACCTCTATCTATCCTGTCCTCAGATGAAGGAGATTGATGAGCTGGCATTGAGTATCATCACCTACATTGGCTGCAGTGTCACCTTGATCACTCAGGTGATGGCCATCACAGTGTTTACCTGTATCAGGTGGGTCATAGAGAGAGAGAGAGAGAGAGAGAGAAAGATAGAGAGAGAGAGAGAGAGAGAAAGAAAGAGAGAGAGAGAGAGAGAGAGAGAGGGAGAGAGAGAGAGAGAGAGAGAGAGAGAGAGAGAGAGAGGTTAAATATTAAATTTATTCTTCATTTCAGATCTCTGAATTCAGAAAGAGTCTGTGTCCACAGAAACTTGTGTATCACTATTATGTTGGCTCAAGTGACGTTCATAGCTGGAGTCCAGGCTGTTGATGATATGGTATGCTAGTTTTATACAACCTACTTTAGTACATCAAAGCCTTTTCACTCCATTTGGCACTCAAAGCCAAATTCATACTCTGTTTGAGACAGCCATGCAGTAAGATATAGGATATATGTAACTGTAATGTTTCAAGTAAAGTAACTGTAATATCCAAATGAAGTATCTGCAATATTTCACCGATGATGGGTGTTATAACTGTTCACCTGCAGGTTGTCTGTGCTGTAGTTGCTGTAGCGCTACAATACCTGTACACGGCTACCTTTGTCTGGATGCTGGTGGAGGGTCTCCACCTGTACAGTCAGGTGGTCAGAGTCTTCGGCACTGAGAAATCCAGAATCGTCTACTACATCTTCTTCGGCTGGGGTAAGTCTGTTGAAGACTTAGCATGGATAAAACTGACTTTACCTGGGGTAAGACTGACTTTGCCCGTGGTAAGACTGACTTTACCTGGCATAAAACTGACTTTACCTAGGGGTAGGACTGACTTGAGCTAGAGTAAGACTGACTTGAGAAGACTGACTTTGCCTGTGGTAAAACGGACTCAAGATAGAGGGGTAAGACTGTATAGACTATGGTCATTCTCTAATCTAGGAGTGCTATTTAATTGATGAAAGAAAAAAAAAAGTATTTTGAAAAAAAAACAGATCGATGGGACCAATAAATGGATGGTCAGCCAATACCTTACCTTCATGACCTTTAACCTTTAACGATAATAGAATTAAACTTTCAGTGCTGGTTAATGTAATGAAGTATTTACTGAAATTAATTGGGATTTCTAAAATACATTTTTGTAAATTGTTTCAGGTGTTCCACTTGTACTTGTGGCCATCTCCGCCGCGGTGGACTGGGATGGATATGGAAATAGCCGCAGGTCAGTATAACTTTCCCGGACAGCAGCGATTAGGCAGACATACTGGCAAAACATGTTTGAATTTTAGTCAAATACAAACGACAAACAGACTTGGATTGACAAACAAATGACCAAGTCAATGTAAGTGTGAGAATGAGTTAGTAGCTTTTCGAATAATTTTGGTAGCTGTGAAAATGAAATTATGTCTCTTAGAATTGGAAGGTTGCTGCGATGAGCCTGTGAGGGGTTGGATGATGTTTAGATGGGTTAGATAGTATCTGCGAGAATCACATGGTAGCTCTTGAGATCAGATGGCAGGTCTTGAGATTATATGGTAGTCTTTAAAATTATATGGTAGCTTTTAAGATTAGATTGTAGCTAGAGGGTAGTGGTAGCTCTCAAGATTTTAAGGTAACTCTTAAGATTAGACGGATAGCCTTTAAGACTAGATGGAAGATCTTAAGACTAGATGGAAGATCTTAAGACTAGATGGTAGCTCTTAAGACTAGATGGAAGATCTTAAGACTAGATGGAAGATCTTAAGACTAGATGGTAGCTCTTAAGACTGGATACTAGCTTTTAAGACTGGACGGTAGCCCTTAAGACTGGATGGTAGCCATTAAGACTGGATGGTAGTTCTTAAGACTGGATGGTAGCCATTAAGACTAGATGGTAGTTCTTAAGCCTGGATGGTAGCCATTAAGATTGGATGGTAGTTGTTAAAATTAGATGGTAAGCATAAGAAGTATGTATTGTTAATGAATATCTATTTAGAGCTCAGTGGCTGGGTGTCTCAATTATAATATTTTAAAATTTAACTTAATGATTGATCAAATCTCATTGTACAAAAACATTACATTACAGCTGCTGGCTGTCCATTCAAAGGTCTACAATTTGGGCATTTGTGGGTCCAGCTATTGCCATCATAATAGTAAGTACTTTTTCTCATCCAGACGGTCCAAACAGTCCCTGTTTGAGTGACCTTAATACAGTTATTGCAAAATAATGTTTTAAACTCTCAGTCATATCAGTTGCGATGGTATTTAGACATTTACTTTGTACTTAGACTTCGATAAACCTCAGTAGATATTGTTCATTGATATCAAGACAATATTCTTACTTTGGGCTAAACGACAGATGTTTTATGTCTTACATAGGTCAATTTGGTCATACTGTTATTGGTCCTTCGTATTGTGGTCAGCTCAGCAACACTGGACAAACAAGACTCCTTCAAAAATGTGAGGTAATTATGTTACACAATGAATTGAATCTGTTGAGCTACATTATTATCAGTTATACAGTCATTATGTTACACAATGAATTGAATCTGTTGAGCTACATTATTATCAGTTATACAGTCATTATGTTACACAATGAATTGAATCTGTTGAGCTACATTATTATCAGTTATACCAGTGGTTCCCAAAATTTTTTGACCCATGGACCCCTTTTAGAATCAAAACTTTCCCACGGACCCCCAAATGAAAAACCTACATAAATGCATAATATACAAATTACAAATGAATGAAGAAAAAACATTTTGACGAAGAAGTATTCATTAAAATTATAATTTCTGTTTAAAATAAAACAAATTAATGACTTGGATGACCTTAATGAGATGCTATGAGTGTGTTTATGTCCATCTCAAGGTTTGTGAGTAACAACCTCAAATTCCCACGAGCACTAATTTCTAGTCGGTTTCTTTTTGTTGTGATGAGATTCATAACGATACTGAATCCACGTTCTACCAAATAGGAAGACGGAAAAGCAGTCAACAACTTCTGTACAATAACCCATAATGCGGGATATAAAATTGGTATCTGTTTTTGTAACCAAAATTTGTGATATCCTTGTTCATACAATGGTTTAAGTTCCTCATTTGTGGATATTTCAATAAGCTGCTCCTGTATTGCAACGGATTCATCTGTGCTAGGTATGTGAGTTTGTCCACTTGCGAAAGGGTTGAGCACCCAGTCGGGAATATCCAAGTGAAGAATGTCTTCAAATCTTTGGTTTATGTCTGCATGAAGTGTCGTTAAGTGTTGACAGTAGGCAAGCAAATCTTCATCCCTGATTTGCCATTTCAAAAGATTTGGAAACTGAGAACATTCTCCTCTTGCCAAGTTTTGTTTGTACAGAAAAATATGCCACAATCGCTGACATTACGCTTTTAGTTTTGATTAAATTTAATTGGTCACCTTGTAGTTTCAAATTATTTTCGTTAAATTTGTCAAATAAATCAGTCAAATAGGGTATGTCATTTTTTGAGTTAATTAAATTGTGTCGCAAATCATTGTCTTTGCTTTCCAAGAATTCCAACACAGAATCAAAGAGGGCATAAAAGCGATTTAAACATGCACCTTTGGATAACCAACATACTTCTGTGTGAAGTAGTAAACGATTATAGTCTTCATCATTTTCCAAACAAAGTTGAGCAAATAATCTCTCATTTAAAGCATTCCTTTTGATTTTATAAACTGCTTTAATGACATGATCTAGTGATCCATGCAAACGTTCACTAAGATTTTTTGCGACCAAACGGCGAAGAATGACACAATGTACTGAAAATACATTTGGTACAGCTTGCTTTAAGTATGCCAGAAAGCCTCGGTATCTTCCTATCATTGCCGGAGCACCGTCAGTAGCAATAGAGATGATATTAGTTAAGGGTATAGCTTTTACATCAAAATAACTTTTTAATTGAGTAAATAACGTTTCTCCTTTTGTATCGGTTTCCAAACATTTAGCAAATAACAATTCTTGACAAAAATTTTCTTTTTTAATAAATCTTACATAAGCTAAAAGTAAAGCTTCGTTTCCTGGTAAAGTTGACTCATCAAGCTGTATAGAGAATTCAGATGTTTTTAAGTACTCACATAAAGAATTTTCTACAGACTGAGCCAATTCGTCAATCCTTCTTTATACTTCTTTATACTTCTTTACTCAGTGGAATTCTTTTTATAATGTCGAAAGCTGGTTTGTGCAACACGGTGAGTATTACCTCACTTACAGCTGGTAAAATAATGTCTTCACCAATAGTATGCAGGTTTCCGAACTTTGAAATCAATAAAGAAATGTTATAAAAAGCACGCAGTCCATCATCATCTCGCTTAAATGTTGTCCCAATGAGTTTCTGCAGTGACGGTGTTTTCAAATATTTTTTTTGACTGTTTGAAAAAACGTTAAATCCTTATCTTTTTTATTACTGTAAACTACACAATCTATCTGTCAAAAATCTCTGCTAGCTTCTTTTATAAGACCCTAATTACATTTTATTACAACGTCTTCAAACACACGTCCTTGTCTCTGATTGGTCGGTCCCTAATAGGTGATATTCTGTTATTTCAGTCAAAACAGCAGTATCCCTGGACTTTTGTATTTTAATGACAAACTAATTAATTAACTCATCCCTGACCTAATGATCCATATTCTTGAAAATACAATGTCCAACCTATATTTTTGAAAATTCAATTCTCAACCTAGAAACTTTGGGACACAAATTCTTTGTAACATTAATCAAGCCCATGTGAAATTTCGGCACCATACATACGATACCAGACAGTAGATAATTAGATTATCACAACATTTGTCTCTTGAAAATAAAAGGGCGCTTAGCATAGTTTTTGAACCAGCCTAACCAGGTCATCTTTTTTTCCACAGGTATGTGTCACCTAAAAATACAAACTCTCTATAAACATGACCGACATTGTAATCTCAGAGAGTCAGAGTAAATATGGCGCATTTTCTGCATAAGCGTGTTTTCTACCGTCTGTCTCTTACCATGCCATGCTTGTTATTAACTTAATTAGCTGACGCCTTTAGTTTATTTATTGTTTTTATTTCCATTAAAATAAAATGAATTTTAATTTTACTATTTTACATTTAACCTTGCGCGGACCCCCTGGAGTTGTTCAGGGACCCCCAAATGAATAAAAAAAATTCCGCGGACCCCCTGGATGCTACCAGGGACCCCTGGGGGTCCGTAGGGACCACTTTGGGAACCACTGAGTTATACAGTCATTATGTTACACAATGAATTGAATCTGTTGAGCTACATTATTATCAGTTATACAGTCATTATGTTACACAATGAATTGAATCTGTTGAGCTACATTATTATCAGTTATACAGTCATTATGTTACACAATGAATTGAATCTGTTGAGCTACATTATTATCAGTTATACAGTCATCCTTCAGAATTTAAACTTAATCAGTTCATTAAATATCAGTCCGATTCGTTCGATTTCCCCAACAGTGTTGTTTCTTATGTAGACAAGACACTGATTCAATATCTACAAACTAAATTTTTTTTTCTAAATGTATTTTATGCCTAAAAAACATCGATTTCAAACCAATTATAACCAACACAATGTGTTGTTTTTTTTAAATACAAATTACCAAAAATCAGAAAGAAAAAGACACGAGTTAATTCGAGAAAGCATGAGCTCTAAGGGAAAGTACTCACCTGAAATAAATTCAAATTTTGCAGCAAAAATGGGATTCGATGGCAATTTGTAATCGATTTTTTGAGGCTCTTTACAGTGACTGATTTCCTTGAAATTTTGCATATAATTTCTTGCTCCATGACAATAGATGATTTAATAAATAATTTTGCAAATAATATTTTTTTCCCTTTATGTTAATTAACAAATAAGAGTAAAAATAATTTCTCATTATACTAATCAAGGGATATAACCGTGTTGTGTTTAACTATGACGAACGACACTTATAAATGGGCTACTTCCCTTACATTAATAATACTACAAATATGCGTTTCCAGCTGAGATATTCTCACATCAATTGCTGGAAATCAGGAACGGAAAGGTGCCAGTTGATCTGACATCAGGACGAATTTCATTGTCCCATAGCATATGCTATTTAAACATAAGACGAAATTTTGTGAACAATAAAAAAAAATATATTTTACTTAAAACGTTTAGTTTTAAAAACTTGGGTTTGGTCGTAATCAAAATAGTACGTATTTTTATGTTTTTGGATTTGAAAGAATGACTGTTTATGATAATAATATGGAAGAAATGGAGGATAATTCATTCTAAAACAACTTAAAACTTTACATTTAAGAAATATACTAGCACTAGTATATTCAATTTTTAAAAATGCGTTAAGGGGGGGGGGGTAACTTTGTAAATAAAATTTTAATTAGACTTTTTCAATAACTGTTACTAAACTTTCGTTGTCTTTATTTTTATTCCTCGAAATCCTTTTTTTTTTTTTTAAATTTGAAATAGACATAGATGTTTTTATTTATTTATTTTTTTTTCAACAATTAGAGCTGGAATCAAAGCAAGTCTATTTTTAGCTCCACTTCTTGGTCTGACCTGGATTTTTGGTTTGGCTTCAGTGAATGAACATTTCGTGGCCTTTCAGTACATCTTCGCCATTTTGAATTCTCTCCAGGTTAGAAGATTTGTACAATGGGTTCATCAAACAGGTTTGAAACAAAGGGGGGGGGGGCTTCCCCAACACGTGTCTAGGGTCCGAAGAATTGAGGGTCCTGTCACTTTTAAAATGACTTTTGAAATCTCCCCCCCAATAGTGAGTATCCAAGCAACAACACAAGTCCTTGTGGTAGTCAGGCCCAACGACAGAAATTTCGGGCCCTGGCAAGGGCTGTCACGCCCCCCCCCCGTGCTAATAATAATATTTTCAAAAAGTTGTTTGGCCAGCTAAATCCGGGCTCCTAAAACCCACCGAGCCCCTGGGCATTTGCCCCCCCCCCCTTCTCCTCCCTCTCGGCTGGTCTGGTGGTAGTCAGTTATATAGGTCAGTTAATTCTTTGATTTTAAATTTTATTTAGTTTTATTGTGGTCTCTTTTATCATTTCAGGGTTTCTTCATCTTTCTCTTCCACTGTGCACTGAATACAGAGGTAACGTGGATATTTTTTTTTTTTCTTTATGACTTGCGCATTAAACAATCATGTCAAAAGTAACCAGATTTTTCAATGCCTATAGTTCATTCAAAAAAATGTCGCAAAGAATTTCATTTTATATTACAAATATACAGGGTAGTAAAATATTTGTGATTTTTAACTGTTCATTTTAACTTTTTTTTTAATTACTTTTAGTGGTGTTCTTCTGTTTGTTTTTTTTTTTGTTTTGTTTTTTTTATACGATCATCTAAGGGTGAGATTTTTAACTCTTAGATCTTGTAAATCACTTATGGGACAGGTTTTGGCGTGCCCTTCATTCATCCCCACCATAGCCAATAGTGCAATGGCCATGGAGGCACCACGGGAGACACCACAAGTCGAGCCCCGTAACCCCCCAGCATGCGGCAGGTCGTGCGGCAGCATAAGGATCCGGCATGCCACCAATGCGTCAAGCAAACCTCTCGTGAGAACATGTCATATACAGTGGGTGTAAATTGGTGATGTGGGTGGCGGGTGGGGCTTACCGCCCCTAGGCGGCACTTATTTTTACCTCCAACCAGGGGCGGCATCGGCACCACTTCTTTTACTAAGAAAGGGCAGCATTTTTAGAATGCCCGTCTGGGGACCCCTCCCCCCCCCCCAAATAGCTAGTTACGTCACTGAGTGCACAGTTACGTCGCTGAACGCACAATTACGTCACTGAACGCACAGTTACGTCGCTGAACGCACAGTTACGTCACTGGACGCACACGCACCACAAACATAGCTCAAGTTACTCTATGTTATAAAATGACCCATTCTATTTTTTCTAGACTCATGACAGTTTAAAGTTTTATATTTTAGGTCATGAAAAGTGTCTAAAACTGAGATAAAAATAAAGTTTCAAAATATAAAAAATAAATAAATATTTTAATTAGGTCAGGCAAGCCATAGCGAGGCTGCGAGAAAAACGTTCTTTGCAGAAAGGAGGCTTCGGATCGTTTTCAACCAACAGCCGCCCTTCTTCATCGGTAATAATATTTATGTCTCATTTTATATGTTTTATAAACTTCATCGGTAATAATATTTATGTCTCATTGTATTAATTTTATAGCTTCATCGGTAATAATATTTATGTCTCATTGTACGTGTTTTATACAAACTTTAAATACGGTAATAATATTTATGTCTCATTATTTTGTGTTTTTATAAACTTCATCGGTAATAATATTTATGTCTCATTGTACGTGTTTTATAAACTTCATCGGTAATAATATTTATGTCTCATTGTACGTGTTTTATAAACTTCATCGGTAATAATATTTATGTCTCATTGTACGTGTTTTATAAACTTCATCGGCAATAATATTTATGTCTCATTTTATATGTTTTATAAACTTCATTGGTTAGATTTCGGCGCCTGAAATAAATAACATAAGCAATATCATTTTTATAAATATTTTAATAATAATCTATGTCTAAAAAAGTTTTTGAAGATTTTTCTTTAACGAATTGTTTCCTTGCTGTGCTGTAAATATTTTTTAATAAGTTGACTACTGGAAAGTAAACATTTAGACTAACAGCAGTGACTAATTCTATTTATGACTTGAAATGTCAACTATTTATTTCTATAAAGGACTCCAGATCTAGCAGCAGTAGCGGCAACACTGTCAGCGAGCGATGGTCCTCTGTGACCAAAAGTAGAAACCGCATATTGCCTACGCCTATGTGCCAAGAAAAACTACCAGGTAAAACTAACGTATTATTTTATCCTATTGATAGACAGATGAGATGTGCATGTGTTGTTTTCACAACTTAGTATACATTGTTTCACAACAAAGTATATACAAGCGGCCCTCGAATTTCGCACAATTCGCTATTTCGAACATTTTTAAAAAGATATATTTATTTTTTAAATTGTATTTTTAGAAACGTCCGTAACAGCGCTAGTGAAGCCCTTTCAGTAATTTCCGACTTTTTCCGTATATCCGGTCTACGGAATTTCCGGTCTATACCCGGTCTTTCTCCGCCCTTGTTATTTCAGAAGCAATCGTTTTTGTAATGTCATGATCTCCATTTTGAAAGTGATTTAGTTGGTTATGTACTGTTTATGTTACTAATGTTTCCCTCTATTTTCGAACATTTACACGCACTTTCAGGAACCAATTATGTGCGAAAGTCGAGGACAGCCTGTTCAATCTTAAAAAAAATTAAACAAAAGATATATATACTTTGAGACAGGGCCGATGTCAGGCTTATTGGAAGAACTGTTTCATTTGGGGCCCCCTCATTGGTGTAACGTATTCTCGATCTTTGAGTACTAGATTACAAAAAATTGCAGTAAACATTTATAGCCAGGGGCGCATCTAAATTGCCCCCACTGTACCACACAAGATCTAATGCCTTATGTATAGCTTTAACCTAAACAATATGTAAAATCACATTTGTGGTTATTTTGTACGTATTGAAGAAAACTAATCGAGAGAAGTATATTTGATATAAAGGAAGCAATTAGAAAATTATTGTTTTTTTTTTTAGTACCAAACTAATTTTTTAATATCATATCAAATTACATCGCTACAATTTATTTTCAATTTATCTTTTGTCACAGATGTTCTAGCTACAGACGAACTTTCAAAAAAATCACAGATGACTTTGAAGGCAAATCTTATCAGAACATAGGGCGGAATTAAATATTTGAAATTATTGTAATGCTTGACTTATACTCCTTGAACAATAGTTAGTGCAAGACCAACCTTGCAGATACAGAGCGAATAGTTACTTTTTCTTTATTTTTTCCTCTTTTTCTTTTTTAATTAAGCGGGGAGGGGGACTCCACACCTAGCAGGGGGGCACGCCCTCCCCAGTGCCACCCTTGGCTACGGGGCTGATTAGGACTGTCCTCCTCTATTCAGAGTCCATCGGGAAAATGCCCGGATAAGTTAAGAAGTTCATGACTGGGCTTCTAAGTTAGAAGTTCTAATGCCATTGTCTGAAAAGTGTATCCATCATCATTTATTCAGTTTTACATTCATATTACACCTGAGTTATCTTCTTGAATCACAATTTTTTTTTAATGAATTATTGAATACATATAAAAGAAAAAGACTTTGACTAACTTTAAGAGATGGTAAAATGTTGCAAAACATTCAAGATAAAACAAGAGCATTCAGAATATTTGGTTAATTTCATATTAGTTTATTACATCAGAGCTATTCATATTAGTTTATTACATCAGAACTATTCACGCGCTACATAAAGAAATTTCTTTTATTAAATTCGAAAGTAAATTAAAATTAGGAGATCATTTGATTTTTTTTTCTTCTTTATCCTCAACTCAAAACAAAAAGCGCTCTTGGTGGCTGACTGTAACGATACATGAGCCCACGTCCACTCATCCACTGTCCTGGATACTACACACCGGTCAGTTCTAAGACTAACTACCTTAGTCTCACCTGTGGAATAGAGGGAAAAGAATTAATGCATATATTGGTAGATCGATGGATGGACGATATAGTTAGATGAGATACATGATGACTAATAGATAAAAGCAGTGGCGCAACCAGCAAAAAAGACAGTCTTTTTTGTAACTTTATAACATTAATTATGTAATGGAGAAATGCTGTCTCTCTTTGAACCTGTTAAGTACTAATGGGAAGGTTTTGTAGTGTCCCTCTTTTATCCCCCTCCCCACCATGGAGGTACCACGGGGGGGGGGGCATTAGTAGGTGTCTGGACACGCCATGAGATTTACCTGCAACCTACAGAATACAGATCCGCCTCACTGCAAAGGCACAGATGAAGTGCATGTTTTACGGGTATGATCGAATGTGTCCAGTGCCGAACCTAGGGATTTGAGGGGGGTGCGGGGGGGCTTGGCCTCTTTGGTGGGGGGGGCCTGCATTTTGACATTTGACATCATGACATAGTGATAATGTACTTAATATTTAATGTACAAAAATGTTGTTGGGGGCCCTCCCCTCAAACTGGGGCCCACGGGGGACTTTCGAATTTGGACCCCCCTCCCCACCCTCCCTAGTTACGCCTCTGAATGTGTCTATATGCTTGAATGCGTTTGTGTGTGTTTTTATATGTATTTGTACGGGTGTGTGTGTGTGTGTGTGTTGTTCACTTAGCCTTTCTTATGGCCAATCACATGTGCGCTTAACTTGTTCAGTGGTTCTCGAAGAGTCTTGGTGTCGCAACTCACTGATGGGTCGCGGCGGGGACAACTATTAGGGTAGGTCTGGACAAAAATTAAAATTTATGGTAATATCACATTGGAAGAAAGCTAGCTTTACTGTGTCAAAAATTGCCATAAGTATTGCGGATAAGCGACAAAACGGAAAAAAAAAACCTATACAGACAATTTCTCTTTTTAGAGCGTGCAGCATCCTAACAGTGGTACACCTCTGGAAAAGACAGGGGTGGATTCGAAGGTGGGCGCACCGGCTGCGCGCTCTGATCCCCCCACTGCTAGGGGGCACAACTAGACAGAACTTTTCAACTTGTCCCTTTTATATTTCCCTGTCCTTCGCTTTGACCCAGTTCAATCAGAAACTGTTTTCATTCCGTCTCATCAGTGGAATAAATTAAGCGTTCACCCAAGCCTATCTCTCTCTCTCTTTGAACTCTCAGTTTTATCTGCGGGCTGAGACTTAGTCTCCTGCCTATCCCAAGCTACCTTAACCCTCAAGCCCCGTCGGTACAGATCCATTAATTGTAGAATTCGTCTGTTTCTCTAGAATGGTATATTAATGGATTGTGTACTCAGCATTTGCCAAATCGCCTTTTTTTCTCAATGAAAATCTCGTACCATATTATAGTTGGGTGGACTTTAGGGACTTTTTGAACAATTTTCACCAGGGCCTGTAAAAAATCACATAGTTCCTCGCCGTGTTCGAACCCGGGACTATTAGGTATCTCGAAGTAGCGTAAAGCGTTAACACTCACCACTAAAGACTTTCTTGTGGCAAAAAAAGAATGGTATGAATTTTGAATTCTTTGAATCAGTAAAAGTCCAAATTCTCCTCTACCATGTAGATTTTGACAAGTTCCCCAAAATATTTACGAAACCATTTTTTTTTTGGCAAAATAAAAAATATAATTGAAAAAAAAATTCCATTCTTATTCAAATTTGTTGATTTCTGCATCAGTTAATACAGTTTTATGACAAATAAAGTGCCCAAAATATTAAAGAAGCGGTGCCTTGATCCAGGTCACCCCCTCCCCAATCTAATGTTTGACGGTTGGGCAACGTAACCGTTACAAAATAGTAACGACTGATGATGGTAACGACTGATGATGGTAACGATTGATGATTGTAACGACTGATGATTGTAACGACTGATGATGGTAACGATTTCTGATCGGATCGACTGATGATGTTAATGACTGATGATGGTAACAACTGATGATGGTAACGACTGATGATGTTAATGACTGATGATGTTAATGACTGATGATGTTCATGACTGATGATGGTAACGACTGATGATGTTAATGACAAATGATGCTGTTAATGACTAATGATGGTAACGACTGATGTTAATGACTGATGATGTTAATGACTGATGCTGTTAATGACTGATGATGGTAACGACTGATGATGTTAATGACTGATGATGGTAACGACTGATGATGGTAACGACTGATGATCGGATCGACTGATGGTGGTAACGACTGATGATGGTAACGACTGATGATAATAATGACTGATGATGGTAACGGCTGATGATGGTAACGACTGATGATGGTAACGACTAATGATGGTAACGACTGATGATTTTAAAGACTGATGATGGGATCGACTGATGATGGCAACGACTGATGATGGTAACGACTGATGATGATAAAGACTGATGATGGTAACGACTGATGATGGTAACGACTGATGATGGTAACGACTGACGATGATAAAGACTGATGATGGTAACGACTGATGATAATAATGACTGATGATGGTAACGGCTGATGATGGTAACGACTGATGATGGTAACGACTGATGATGGTAACGACTGATGATGTTAAAGACTGATGATGGTAACGACTGATGATGATAAAGACTGATGATGGTAACGACTGATGATGGTTACGACTGATGATGATAAAGACTGATGATGGTAACGACTGATGATGGGATCGACTGATGATGGTAACGACTGATGATGGTAACGACTGCTGATTTTAACGATTGATGAGAATAACGACTGATGATGGTAACGATTGATGATGGTAACGACTGATGATGGTAACGACTGATGATGTTGCATAAAAGATTATAGAAAAACAGAAAAAAATCGCTTTTAAACAGAAAAAATCACATTCTTGAATAGGAAATTGGCCAATGTTTATAAAACAACTGACATCTGTTCCAAAACAGTTGGTTTTTTTTTTTTACTTTTATGTTTATAATTTTTCTAAATCAACTACTTTGCTTAATAGCGGGGCACCAAATAATAGTCAAAGATCTTGTAGTCAAGTACCAAGACATTAATCAGAATCAAAACATAATCTGATGTTCAAGAACAACCTAAACTAGTAAAATCTGAACTACAAAACGTAATCTGATGTTCAAGAACAACCTAAACTAGTAAAATCTGAACTATAAAACGTAATCTGATGTTCAAGAACAACCTAAACTAGTAAAAACTGAACTACAAAAAGTAATCTGATGTTCAAGAACAACCTAAACTAGTAAAAACTGAACTACAAAACATAATCTGATTTTCAAGAACAACCTAAACTAGTAAAAACTGAACTACAAAACGTAATCTGATGTTCAAGAACAACCTAAACTAGTAAAAAATGAACTACAAAAAGTAATCTGATGTTCAAAAACAACCTAAACTAGTAAAAACTGAACTACAAAACATAATCTGATTTTCAAGAACAACCTAAACTAGTAAAAACTGAACTACAAAACGTAATCTGATGTTCAAGAACAACCTAAACTAGTAAAATCTGAACTACAAAACATAATCTGATGTTCAAGAACAACATAAACTAGTAAAAACTGAAATACAAAACGTTATCTGATATTCAAGAACAACCTAAACTAGTAAAATCTGAACTATAAAACTCAGGCTTAGTTTATCATATTTTCCAATTTCATTAAATTTGTTTACTAAATATGAATAAAACGACTACGGCGCTGCTATTTAAAGTTTTTTACTCGATATAACAACCACAGTACAGCTGCCACAGCTAAACAATTATAGTGTTGATATCATATCGGGTGTAGGTGAGTTAAACAATTATAATGTTGATATCATATCGGGTGTAGGTGAGTTAAACAATTATAATGTTGATATCATATCGGGTGTATGTGAGTTAAACGAACCTATTATGTTGATATCGAGGCAGAAATAGCTAGACTAAACTAACCGATAATGTTGATATCGAGGCAGGAATAGCTAGACTAAACTAACCGATAAAACAGATATCAAGTCGAGTCTACCTGCTCATGGAATCCACCAAACTGTCAACGTCCTCGTCAAAACCTCCTGTCCAATAACGTTTGCCCAAAGTGTCCGCGGAGTCGCTGTCCCATTGTCTGCTTCGGTCTTTGAGCTTCTCCAGCAGCAGTAGCCTCTTGCCCATGTTCTGGCACCCGCCGTAACCATTGCAGAAGAGCTTCTTTGTCATGAGGGCTGGGAACTCGTCGTCGGAGAATTTCTGGGCGTCTTCCGATGGGAGCTCCCCGGACCTTTTGCCGCTGTTGAAACAACCGTGCGAGTTGCAGAAGGGTTTTTTGCTGATGGCCTGGTCCTGAAGCCTCTTGCCGACGACGGCCTTCGGTCTCCGCCGGGACCCCCTCCTGAAGCTCCCGCACCCGGTGAAGCCGTTGCAAAACACTCGTTTGGTGACGTCCATCCCGTCCGCCAACGACCCGTCGAGGGGGCCGCCGTTGTCCCCACGATCAAAGTTCGGGGACAGGCGGTACAGCATGGAGGGCTTGGTGTGCTGGAGCCTGGGTGGGCTTTGGTCATCTGGTTGCGTGTGGACGTTCTCAGTACTGGTCAGCGGGAACTGTTAGATGATAAATACAGCGGTGTGTTTACAAAGTAGAACTGTTTCGATGGAGCATTTGAAATGGTTAAAGAAAGCAAACGCGTGTCACAAATGTAAAACACGTTAAAAAATGTACAATGGTACGTCACCGTTAGATGTAACTCAGTAAAATAAAAATTAATCTTATAATTTTAACTTAGTTGAATCTGCACAAAAAAGCAGCATAAAACTGGAGGTAATCATTTTAGATCGACTGATACTGCGTATGTTTGTTGGAAATACAATTATTGTCCATATAACAGTTACTGAATACTAATAATGGAGGTATTATCAAGACATGCGGTCGGCAACTTTTGGGACCTCACTTACCGTTAAATTCGTAACTTTTATTCCCGTGGGCCACTATATTGATAAGTTTTATTCTTGTGGACAACAAAATTCATGGCTTTATACATTTAGCTTCGTAATATTGTGCGAAAATCGATTTCATTACACAGCCTTAACATTTTTAATACGCTGTTCGAAATATAAAGTCTAAATTTTATCGCAATGGTATAAATTTTATATCATTTTTTTTAGAAAAAAAAGAAAAGAAAATTATTTGAAACCTGAACGATTTAGAAATCGAACAAACTTAAACGGGTTAAGTTCGTATTCTGATATATCATGGCATCGAGCACACAAAGAAACACCGCTCACCTCCGACAGAAGATGAAACGCCCTCCCCCCTCCCTCTCCACTCCTATTTTCGCCACTGCATCTATTTCGTGTGTGTATACATATATAATCTAAGATGTACTCACGTTGAAGTACTGGCTTGGTTCATCTGCATAGACGAATGCAGTGCACGTGATCAGGGAGAGCCACGTGACCAGCTTCAGCATTTCCGACACAGTTGCTGTCACGAGATCTGAAGATGTCATATTGGCTGGACTGGCGAAAAGTTGAAAAATTAACACTCACACACACAAACGAAACAATAACAGTCTACTTGTAAATGACGTTCTGTCTGCTCTGTATGGAATCTCTGCGGTGGGGTTCTTGTAGTGGATAATGCTGTCTATATGTGAAACTGGAAAAGAAAATGTTTATAAGTAATAAATAAAATTGATACTTTTGTTATCAAATTAATTTAATGAGTAAAATAGATTTTTAAAAAAAAAACACTTGTTGTCGTTAAATTTAGCAATGTTAAATAATGTTGAACGATTTTTCTGATTTCCAGGGTTATTAAAGTGAAAGATTTTATACCATAAATGAATGGACAGATAGATAGACAGACAAACAGATAGACAGACAGATGGAGAGATAAACTTACAGATAGACAGACAGACATATAGACAGACAGATGATAGGGGACGGATGGTCGTGCGGTAAAGCGCTCGACTGTCGACCTGAGGATACCTGGTTCGATTTTCGGTGAGGACCAATGAAATTTTACAGGTCTAGGCTCAAGTTCCCAATATTTCTCCCATGGTGCCATTGGTGGGGGGTGAAAGAAAGGCACCATAAAAACCGTCACATTAGTGGTTTATCGGGTCCAAGAGATTTCATCTCATCCTTATTAGGACTCAGAGCAAGTAATACTTGACCCATGACCCATATGACCCATCAAGTTCTTGACCCAGACCCATCATGACCCATGACCCATTGAATGTTGTTATTTTCAAGATGGCGGCCGTCGCCATAGAAACCGTTTTGAAATTTTAAAAAATCTCTTGACGACGGGTTTTTTTAGGGCCATTGACCCATGACCCATTGACCCATTACTTGCTCTGCTGGGACTTCACAGACAGATGATAGATAGATAGATAGATAGATAGATAGATAGATAGATATTGTCGAAAACATTACGGACTCCTCCCGTCAATAGCAAAGCATGTATATATGTGTATTGGTGTGTTGTGTGCTGGTGTGTTGTGTGTGTGTGTGTGTATTGTGTGTCACAAACTGCCAGGAACTCTTTCATACACATACACACACAAACATTCAGGTCGTAAACAGACTCTTGCGGCGATCTCTATTGTTTGCATTGGTACTTGGCTTTTTTTTATTTTTTCCTTCTTTTCTTTCGTTTTGTTATGTCTGCGTTCAACTTATAATTAATTCATCAACCAAAAACAATACGCAGCGAGTATCCTGGCATTGTTTCTCCACATTAATAAGAAATTTAAAGCAAAAGAACAAGAAGAGATGTATCCATGGGCGTATTCATGGGGGGGGGCAAGGGGGCATTTGCCCCCCCTAAATTTTGAAAAAATGTCATATAAGAGGGGGGCATTTGCCCCCCCCCCCTGACATTTAAAAAAATTTCATAAAGTTGTTATTTGCCCCCCCCTGGAAAATTTTGCCCCCCCCCCCGGAAAAATTCCCAGCGACGCCCATGGATGTATCAGCGATCCTCAACTCGCTGTAAAAAAGGGGGGTCCTACACAGTAATATACCAATGACGTCTGAAAGATTCAATTTAAAGTTTACTATTTGATTCAAATTTAACTTTGCACTTAAATGCCGTGTTGTCGTTGTTTTTTTTGTCGTCGTTGTTGTTTTGTGATCATGCACTTCGCGATAAATGACGTATGACCCTATTAATAGCAATTACTTTAATTTGGACTGTTGTCACGATGAGTTCCTTGACATCTGCCCAGGGCCGCTTTATCCTATAGACACATTAGGCACTGTGCCTATGGCCTACGGACTTTTCAATGGGCCTACGAAAGCCCAGAACATAAAGTGAACACAAGTGCATTCTTGAAACATATTTAAAAAATGAAATCGGGGAGGGCCTACGACTTTGAAAGTGCCTACGGCCTGCGATGACCTTAAAACGGCCCTGCATCTGCCTTCCGGTGTTGTTGTTTATTTTAAAATAGTAAAAACAAAGTAACTTATAAAAACCCGCTGCACAGTGAGTTTTATTAAGAATATTTAAGCAAAAACAAAAAACAGAAATCCATTATAGAAAGATTAATATTTTTAAACGCTCTCACTGTTCAATAACTGACACACGGCCATGGGGTTCCATAAAAGAGCATTCGACAATTACAAACAATAAATAACAATAATGGCGGCTATTCTAGCCGGCTTCGTTACTCTCCCCTTTTTTTTATCTGCTGCCACTACGTCATTCTTTACTTTCGATTTAACGCAGAACCCAAATCGCTATTATTGTATTAGATTGTTTTATTTACTTTTTGAAAAGTAAACATATAAAATATTTTATTTCAGGTTGAAATTCACTGGAGTGGTAAAAATAAATTACCGAATAGTTGGTATCTGGAGCCCCGAAAGGGAGGGGGGTGAGGTGGGGGGGTCAAGCACCCAGGGCGGTCGCCCATTAGTCGCCCCCCTTTGTGTTGTAAGACTTTCTTAATCTTAATAGGCTCCTAATAAAGGGCGCAATGACGACACACACACGCACGCACGCATATATCTGTCTGGTTTTTTTTCGTCTATCTATCTATCATGAGCCTGGAACCTGTGATAAGTGAAGGCGGGGGATCGGGAGGCAGGAATACACTTAAAACCAACGGTTCTCAATCATGTTTGTACCCAGCAGCACAAATACCGTTAGGCTGATACCCTGGCCCCAGACATGGGCAAACTACGACGCGCAAGCCAAATCCGGGACCGTCAGTCTGTTCGATAATTATTTTTTTTACAAAAGTGAGGGGAGGGGTGGAAGACCCCAGTTCAGTTGTTAGGGCTCCCAGATCTGGTTATAGGCCCTGCTATAACTCTATATCTGCTTGTAGGCCCTGCTATGACTCTAGATCAGGTGTAGGCCCTGCTATAACTCTATATCTGGTTGTAGGCCCTGCTATGACTCTATATCTGGTTGTAGGCCCTGCCCTGACGCTAGTTATCTATAAACTATAATAATAATAATGAATTTCATAGCATGCCGGAAAAATGTTTAAATTTACCTCTTGTGTTACAATCAGTCATGACTTAAAAGACAGAGACACGCAGCTAACATAAATGTTTACTTGTACAAAAAAAAAACAAGACATTGGTTGGAAATTATCCAGACAGTTGAGAAGGTCTCATGAAGTTCTAACGTCTCTAGTTCAGAGTGGACAAATTTTTATAACCTCGGGCCACAATGAGCTCTTGAATTGAACAGAAGGGCCGCACGAAGACCAGATGTGTGGACTGTTAAATTGAACTAATACAAGTTTGATGTAGATATCACTGATGTCAACAGATGGGAACCGGGCGAGGGCAGTAAAAAAAAGGGGGGTAACGGTAACAGTTCCCTAAAAGATGTGTGCGCGAACACACAAAATTGTCTAACACGCGCGCACACATTACAACCGAGCGCACACTTTGTTCGAGTAGTTTACCTAGCTACCTTTTGGGTGCGCACAAACATTTAATTTCCTTCCAAAGTTGCGCACAGCAAAAAAAAACTTTCGCTAAGCGCCGCCTTCGGAAAAACTGCAGGGAACGTTGCTATCGGGTCGTGCTTGGCCGATGTCTCTTCTAATGAGTCATCCACAAGTGACTAGGTTTAAAATAGAAGGTTGGTATTTCTTTTTTTTTAAACATAACATTATCACATGAAATGATAAGTTGAAAATAAAAACTAATTCTTGCATTTGAAAACATTACTGTGTCACTAAAAAAAGTTTTCATAATTTAACATTGAGTATATATATATATATATATATATATATATATATATATATAACTAGCTGTACCCTGCAAAACCTTTGCATGATTGGTAGGCTAGGTTATTTTTGGTTTCGGGCAGATCCGATATTTTCATAATTGTATTTTAAACTGGAATACTGTTGTATTAATTATTTACTTTCGATTTAAAGCAGAACCCAAATCGCTATTATTTATATTAATGATTAATTGTCTTCTCTCTAAAGCAAAGTGGTAAAGTTCACGTATCCTAAACCCATCGGGACAGATGAAATAAAGTTTCCTTAGCCCTAAAGGGCTATCAAGGTAGCTGAAGTGTAGAATTCATCTGTTTTTATTACCTCGGTATATAAAGGAGTTATCCGGTCAGCACAACGCCCATCTTCCACAACTTACGTCAGGTACACATTTTAAGCTGTATGGTCTTGTAGGACCTTAACAAAGTTTCACCAGGAGCTGGAAAACTTCTCTTGGTTTCGCACCGAGGATCGAACCCGTGACTCTCAGGTCGACAGTCGAGCGCTCTACACCACTCGGCCACTCGACTTTTTTTTATTTCTTTACAGGCAGTTCGCGAAGAGCTAAAAACATATTTTAGTAGGTCGCTAATCGAAGATGTTTTAGAACCATTGGCGTTGCGAGGGGTGGGCGGGGGCATCACGCCCCGGGCGCTACTCACAGAGAGGTGCCAACCGGTATATTTTACATATAATATTATATGGTTTTCGAATTGGGGGGGGGCGCTTAAAAGATATTGGGCCCCGGGCGGGAGTACAGCTCGCTACGCCACTGTTCAGAACCACTGTGTTAATATAAATAGACATTAATGTCCGACTCTTTAATGAATAAAAGAAAGTGAGCTTTAGATAGAAAGACGAAATGATAGTGATATCATCATGTGACATCGCCCTCTCTCTCTTTATACATATATATATATCTTTACCGGGGGGGGAGGGGGTGTATATCAGTAATAATAACAGCATCACCCTTTGTGTGATTCATCATTGTTTACATTAGACTGTTTGATCATAACCAGCATCGATCTGTTTCCGTACAACGGGATCGATACTTCGGGTATCGACTTTAATGACGCCTCGACACAGTTACTTTACATAAAAGATTCATGCCGGCTTGTGTTTGTCTCAGTATTTATATAAATACCCTGCTCCCCCCTGTGCGGGTGCAGTCAAGACATTCATAGAACCGCTGCGTCTGTCGGGGTACAGTGGTACCAGGACAGGTACGTCTCTGTTGGGGTACAGTGGTACCAGGACAGGTACGTCGTCTATCGGGGTACAGTGGTACCAGGACAGGTACGTCTCTGTTGGGGTACAGTGGTACCAGGACAGGTACGTCTGTCGGGGTACAGTGGTACCAGGACAGGTACGTCGTCTATCGGGGTACAGTGGTACCAGGACAGGTACGTCTCTGTTGGGGTACAGTGGTACCAGGACAGGTACGTCTCTGTTGTTGATTCTGTTTGTTTTTTTGGCTGTGCTCTTGGCGATGAGTACAACAAGAATGAAAAAAAAAAATAAAGTGCTACACGAGAGCGTTTGCGTTTCAAAGTGTTGTGCCTATAGCCGCTGTGACTGCACCGTGCCAGATGGTTTGTGCGCATAGACACTTTTATAAAGAATGGTTAAGGCAAACACCTTGAAGATTATCACAAACGGTATAAATATAAATGATCAACAATGATAATAATTTAGCTTTCGTAAGGATAAAATGTATAGGTAGAAGGATAAAATGTCTCGGTGGAAGGGTAAAATGTCTAGGTAGAAGGATAAAATGTATATGTGGAAGGATAGCATGTCTAGGTAGAAAGATAAAATGTATAGGTGGAAAGATAAAATGTCTAGGTGGAAGGATAAAATGTCTAGGTGGAAGGATAAAATGTCTAGGTGGAAGGATAAAATGTCTAGGTGGAACAGAAGTGAAAAACATACACACTCTGTCCACAAAAATACCATTGGTGGATGGGTGGGTTGATGAGCTAATGGATTGATGGTTAGGTTGTTTTGGTGGACTGATGGGTATGCACTTAGGATAGGATTAGTGGGTGAGTGAGGGGGGGGGATTCCAACTTGAATGGATAGTAGGTGGAATGTTAAATTAACACTGGTGAGACGGACAAATCGGCAGAAATATAAAAAAAAAGGCTGATTGAAAGATAATGTGAAAGATAAAACAGATAGAAAAATAAAAAAGAAAAATTAATAGATTTCCTTTCAATCAATGAAAAATGAAGTAACAAACTTTCTGCAATCAGCCTTCTATATCCAACCACCCACCATCACCCGACTAGCAATTAGATCTATCACCACGTAAACAGAACATTGACTACTCTGCTATTTGCCCTCTACAATCAGATAGATACAACCATTATATTGACAATCCGGCTATGGAGCCGTAGTTGTGACTATCTCGTGAAAGGTTAAACATCCATCCGGACCTGTGCGATGGGGTTGGCGGGGGGGGGGAGGGGGTTATTGGGGGGAGTGATCGTATGACTTGGTATATTTGACTGCCCTTCTGTGTATTTATTTCCTTCTATGTATCGACTTTTTGATGAAGTCACCGATGTCGGGGGGGGGGGATGTGAATAAGTAGGGAGGAATGACAGGGGTGGGAGTGATAACAAGCGCTGCTTAATAAAAATACGGTAACTATTTATAAAAACCTATTATCTAAAAAAAAAAAAAAGTCATTGATTTCCCATAAAACAATCATTTATTAAAAGTCAATTTTTTTTCTTTTATTTTTTTTTTATTATTTTATTGTTTTTTTGTCCAACACGATTACACCGGCATTGTTTGAGATATTTCTTGCAATTGAATTCATGATGGTATTAAGCAAAAAAATCGAACAATGCGTTCAAAAAGCCATGATTCCTTCGTTGATATTTGATTCTTTATAACTTTTATCATTATTATTATTACGCTCATTATCAATATTTCTGGCTCTTACATGAGTTATTCAAGTCATGTTTGAATGACACCAGTACTACGTGGGTTGGCAATTTTAACTTTGTTTAGCTGACGGGCGCACATGGTTTAGTTTCAATTCAAAACGCAAGAAAGCTCTCGTTGCGTTTAAACAATTCAACTGTATTCAACCTGAACAGGGTCGGTCTCAGTCCGCCAGATTCCTGGAGCAATCTCGTAACATGGAGAATGTGTTGGTGAGGTTCAGATTCCGATGACAGGAAGGGGGGGAGGCATCAAACTTGGGAAATACAGCACGCTGGTCGAGTCCGCCTTAAAAGAATGTCTGGCGGTGACCCTGTTTTGAGCATCCCTTAAGAATTTGTTACGGGCATTGAAAAATTATATAAGAAATAAGATATTCAACTGTGTTTTAGTTTTCATAACGAAAACAATCTTGTAATAATAAAAAAAAAAAAAGCTAAAGTGCGTCTTTCCGTCTTTTAAACAAGGGTTGACCTATTATGTTTTCAGTAAGTTTACTCCTGGGCTGGGCAGTATCGAATAAATCACAATTCAAATTTAAAAAATTAGATTAATTAAATTATCGATTTGGTTTCGTTCCATGTTTTCAAAAATCTTAGTCAAGTATGAGGAAATAATAAGTTACAGAAGAGAGTGTCTAGTTTAAGTCAAGTATGGTGAACTAATAAGTTACCACAGAGAGTGTCTAGTTTAAGTCAAGTATGAGGAACTAATAAATTACAGCGGAGAGTGTCTAGTTTAAGTCAAGTATGAGGAATTAATAAGTTACAGCGGAGAGTGTCTAGTTTAAGTCAAGTATGAGGAAATAATAAGTTACAGCGGAGAGTGTCTAGTTTAAGTCAAGTATGAGGAACTAATAAGTTACAGCGGAAAGTGTCTAGTTTAAGTCAAGTATGAGGAACTAATAAGTTACAGCGGAGAGTGTCTAGTTTAAGTCAAGTATGAGGAACTAATAAGTTACCGCAGAGAGTGTCTAGTTTAAGTCAAGTATGAGGAACTAATAATTTACAGCAGAGAGTGTCTAGTTTAAGTCAAGTAAGGGGAACTAATAAGTTATAGAAGAAAGTTGTTTGTTGTTGTTGTTGTTTTGCTAGTACGAGCTGTGTTAGGGCCGTGACCTCTAGTGGTGTGTTGTTCTCTTAGGATATCACTGTGTTCAACCACGATACATCCTCAGTCATAAAAAGAATATATTGCCTTACATGCCGGTCCTTAATCCTTATCAGCCAATACTTTTTTTTGGATTGGTCCAAGTCCCTGTCATGTCCACGGCTGCGATGTAAATGAAGGCGCCACGGTGTCCACTGCTTAAGTCTCCCAGGAGACGGCTGATGGGTCGAGGGTGCAGACGGCTGTCGTCTCTGAGATTGGAACCCTTGGTCTGATCGTCGCTGACTATCCCCACCCCCACCAGCCCACGCCCCCTACCCACCCCGAAACACACAAATGTCTCCTTCCTAATCAGGCTGCGTCTGGACATGGTATGAGGTCAGCGTTCCACCCCCCAGTGTTTCTCCAACCCGGCGCCCCCCCTTCGCCACCTATTTTTTAAAGTTATTCATTTTGCGTTACGTAAATGTCAACGTAAACGATGATAATAGTCTCTTACATCATGTGACTAACTACTGCCCGTCGCTGGACATCTATTACTATCGTCTGTAACAAGAAGATTGAAGTAGTGGCCAATCATATTCTTGATTAGTCCACTCACAGTAGTCACAGACTGACAGGTACTGTGCAGATAAAGAGGCCTTAGTCACAAAAAGACGGGTGCGGTGCAGGTACAGTGACTATAGACCTTTCTCATAAAGTAGTCCCATAACTGAATTGTTTGTTTAGAATGGCTAGTTACACTTCCGGTACCAATTAATGTACTTGAATTTGCGAATAATAAATTTCTGTTGCCGCTATTCTTTTAATTTTAATCATGAAAATCAAATAATCAAAATTTAATATATTTTTCAGTGTGATTCTTTATTATTATCTGAAATGTTAAAACTATAACAATGTTTTTCTGATTTTTAATACTATACGATATAATTTTTATAATTAAAGACCGCTGCTAACACTAGTGTATGCTCTCGACATTTTAATCTTAATATTTTAATGGGCTGTCTGTAAACAGTTAAACATGTGTTTAATGCAAACAACTTCAACTCAGTAAAAAAAGTACAATTGTATACCAATATGTATAAGTTGACATTTTGAATATGACTCATTGTAGTCCGACTTCCTTGACCAAAAGGCTATGTTTTTTGTTAATTTGTCATTTTTCAAACATTTGTATCTGGCTGTACATATATAAATTCCCTTCTCGCACCAAAAAAATCACCAGATATTTTCATTTTAAAAAATATTAAATAAGTAACATATTTTATTATAATATCATATGTTTTTCCTTTTACCTGTAAATTATGAGGTTCGTGATTTTTTCTCTGGCTTCTATAGCATCTCGCTGATAGTTTGACTACATTTCCTAGTGTAGATCTAAGGTCTGTAACTGTATATTGTTTATTTAAGAAAAATAACACATTGACCATCACCTCAGCATAATGAACAGTGGCGCAACCGGGGGGTGGGGGCTTGAGGCCCCCCAGACCAAATCATCAATACATATTTTACTATATAAAGCTACTAAAAAGACTGTTAAACTGTCTTTTTTCAATATGTGAGCCCCCCCCCCCAGCACTTTTCGCTGGTTGCACCACTGAATATGAGGTAGTAGTTTCAAACCTTTTACTACCGAGTTTTAATTACTATCTATCGCACAATAAATGCTAACCAAAAATATACTGTTTTAACAATCATGGTTAAATAATATAATGTACATGAGCATGGGCGTATCTATCCCTAAACAGGTAACCAGTCCCGTAGCGTGAAAATTCTACAGCAGGGGCCAGACATTTTACAGCAGGGGGCAAGGCAATAACAGGGGTGGGGGCAGGTAATACATTTTACTAAGTAGAGCAAATAAGCAGGGGGCCCGGCCTCCCTGCCCCCCCCCCCCCGCACGCTACGGGCCTGCTGGTAACCCTATTCGTCAATTATAAAAACTTTAAATAACAATTTTAGTGTAAAATGTAACTTTTCATGTCATGGACATACTTCTCAGAGAAGTATTTGTAACCCTTCGTAACTTCTCTCTCTGATATCGGGATATTTTGTGACTTTAAAAACTTGTCAACATCACAAAAATTAAATTTTGGTATTAAATTTAAAGTCATTTTATCATATATTAGACAAAAAAAGTAGGAAAAATAATCGAGCTAAGTATTAATCAAGTATAAACAAAGCGACCGGAAGCCCATTATAACCCTTTCAAAAAGACGGCTGACGCGCAAGAATACAAGTGAGAAAGGGCTATAGGCACAAACCGGCTGGAACTGTGTAGGTACAGCGGCTTTAGACACAAACCGGCTTGCACGTTGCAGGTACAGCGGCTATAGGCACAAACCGACGGACACTGTGTAGGTACAGTGCCTATATACACAAACCGACGGTCATGGTGCATACAGAACGTCTATTTGCAAAAACTGACGGGCGCGGTGAAGGTACAGTGACTATAGGCACAAACCGGCTGGAACTGTGTAGGTACAGCGGCTTTAGGCACAAACCGGCTTGCACGTTGCAAGTACAGCGGCTATAGGCACAAACCGGCTGGAACTGTGTAGGTACAGCGGTTATAGGCACAAACCGACGGTCATGGTGCATACAGAACGTCTATTTGCAAAAACTGACGGGCGCGGTGAAGGTACAGTGACTATAGGCACAAACCGGCTGGAACTGTGTAGGTACAGCGGCTTTAGGCACAAACCGGCTTGCACGTTGCAGGTACAGCGGCTATAGGCACAAACCGGCTGGAACTGTGTAGGTACAGCGGTTATAGGCACAAACCGACGGTCATGGTGCATACAGAACGTCTATTTGCAAAAACTGACGGGCGCGGTGAAGGTACAGTGACTATAGGCACAAACCGGCTGGAACTGTGTAGGTACAGCGGTTATAGACACAAACCGACGGTCATGGTGCATACAGAACGTCTATTTGCAAAAACTGACGGGCGCGGTGAAGGTTCAGCCAAAAAGGCGCATTACGTGTGAACGATTTAGAATAACGCATCTCATCCTAAGGATGACTTTTTCAGGACTTTCCACGACTTTATTAGTTCAAGGTTTTTTTTTCTTATTTTTAACGTTGGACATTTGTGTTCGAACATATCCAGGCACAAAAATCACACTGACAGCGCCCAAGCTTTACACCAATATATTTTCAACGCGGCGCATACAAATTTTTTCTGTCGCATGCAGCTTTCGTAAAAAATGAAATTCTTCAAGGCTTGCTGTACTTTTTTGTTACAAAAAGTTTGTTGTACTAGTAATTGAGGTAATACAAGTAGTTTGTTTTTGTACTAGTTATTGAAGTAATACAAGTAGTTTGTTGTACTATTTTTTGTGGTATACAAGTAGTTAGTTGTACTATTTGTTGTGGTATACAAGTAGTTTGTTGTACTATTTGTTGTGGTATACAAGTAGTTTGTTGTACTATTTGTTGTGGTATACAAGTAGTTTGTTGTACTATTTGTTGGGGTAATACGAGTTCAGGTTGGCTCAGCCTCGTGGTAGCCGTGTTGGCATAATTGTAAATTAAACTGGACAACCAATAGTTTTAAAGATTCTGAATTAAAAAAAAATAATAATAATATATATATTTTTTTTTGAAACAGAAAATATTTCTACTTGTACACTGCTAGAACTGTAACGTTGGTGTGGGTGGGACTACAACTGATTGACACTACATTCGCGCATAGGTGCTAATATACAAAAACGTTGTAGGATTATTACAATTATTATTATTATTATTTTATAAAACTATATATATATATATATATATATATACACACATTTATATATCGCATGAAAGTATTGTCGTACTATAATAACTATAGATGCGCGCAACTCTTGCCGATTGAGAAATTTTGTAAGCTATTGGCGACCCACTTGAAGTTATGTATCACAGCACTTTGAGAAAATCACTGCTTGCTATATACTATTTAATATCAACGGGGTTATCTTCAAGATATGCGAAAGCGAGCTGATTGGCTAAATCATTGAACTGAAGATGAGTTCTTATTGACAACTGTGTATTCCAAGATGTTCTCATACAGACACACTTATGAATATGTGAATTGCCCATTTAACATTTTTTTTTAACGGGAATAAATCGTGTGAATTTAGTGTTGAGGGAAATCCGAAATGTTGCCAACATCTGGTCTACAGTGTAACAGCGGTTGTAAGTATTTTGATTGAATATTTCCAATCATTTTATTAAGTATATTTATTGAGACATTTTGTGTGCAGACAATAATGATGTCCATTGTTATTGTCTGGGTGGTTGAGGGTAGAAATAAACATATATAGTATAGACTACATGGTGTTTATACAATGTGTTATGTGACTTGGTGTTTATACAATGTGTTTTGTGACTTGGTGTTCATACAATGTGTTATGTGACTTGGTGTTTATACAATGTGTTTTGTGACTTGGTGTTTATACAATGTGTTTTGTGACTTGGTGTTTATACAATGTGTTTTGTGACTTGGTGTTTATACAGTGTGTTATGTGACTTGGTGTTTATACAATGTGTTATGTGACTTGCTGTTTACACAATGTGTTATGTGACTTGGTGTTTATACAATAAGTTATGTGACTTGGTGTTTATACAATGTGTTATGTGACTTGGTGTTTATACAATGTGTTATGTGACTTGGTGTTTATACAATGTGTTATGTGACTTGGTGTTTATACAATGTGTTATGTGACTTGGTGTTTATACAATGTGTTTTGTGACTTGGTGTTTATACAATGTGCTATGTGACTTGGTGTTTATACAATGTGTTATGTGACTTGGTGTTTATACAATGTGTTATGTGACTTGGTGTTTATACAATGCGTTTTGTGACTTGGTGTTTATACAATAAGTTATGTGACTTGGTGTTTATACAATGTGTTTTGTGACTTGGTGTTTATACAATAAGTTATGTGACTTGGTGTTTATACAATGTGTTTTGTGACTTGGTGTTTATACAGTGTGTTATGTGACTTGGTGTTTATACAATAAGTTATGTGGCATGGTGTTTATACAATAAGTTATGTGACTTGGTGTTTATACAATAAGTTATGTGACTTGGTGTTTATACAATATGTTATGTGACTTGGTGTTTATACAGTGTGTTGTATGACATGGTTTTATACAATTTGTTATGTGGCATTGTGTTTATACAATGTGTTATAGGACATGGTGTTTATACAATGTGTTATATGACATGGTTGTATACAATGTGTGTAAATAAGACGCTGTTCTTATCCTATATTCACTGTTTAAATCATATAGTTGCGAGTGTTTGTATCATGTGACATTTATGAATTGACTGATTGGTTGGTTGGAAGAAGGAGACTATTATATTTAAAGAAAGATTAAAGGACGGGCGGAGAAACAGACAGACAGATAGACAGACAGACAGATAGACAGATAGATCGATAGATAGATAGATAGATAGATAGATAGATAGATAGATAGATAGATAGATAGATAGATAGATAGATAGATGGATGGATGGATGGATGGATGGATGGATGGATGGATGGATGGATGGATGGATGGATAGATAGATAGATAGATAGATAGATAGATAGATAGATAGATAGATAGATAGATAGATAGATAGATAGATAGATAGATAGATAGATAGATAGATAGATAGATAGATAGATAGATAGATAGATAGATAGATAGACAGATTGATTGATGGATGGATGGATGGAAGAATGGATGGATGGATGGATGGATGGATGGATGGATGGATGGATGGCTGGATGGATGGATGGATAGATAGATAGATAGATAGATAGATAGATAGATAGATAGATAGATAGATAGATAGATAGATAGATAGATAGATAGATAGATAGATAGATAGATAGATAGATAGATAGATAGATTGATGGATGGATGGATGGATGGATGGAAGAATGGATGGATGGATGGATGGATAGATAGATAGATAGATAGATAGATAGATAGATAGATAGATAGATAGATAGATAGATAGATAGATAGATAGATAGATAGATAGATAGATAGATAGATAGATAGATAGATAGATAGATAGATAGATAGATAGATAGATAGATAGATAGATAGATAGATAGATTGATTGATGGATGGATGGATGGATGGATGGATGGATGGATGGATGGATGGATGGATGGATGGATGGATGGATGGATGGATAGATAGATAGATAGATAGATAGATTGATGGATGGATGGATGGAAGAATGGATGGATGGATGGATGGATAGATAGATAGATAGATAGATAGATAGATAGATAGATAGATAGATAGATAGATAGATAGATAGATAGATAGATAGATAGATAGATAGATAGATAGATAGATAGATAGATAGATAGATAGATAGATAGATAGATAGATAGATAGATAGATAGATAGATAGATAGATAGATAGATAGATAGATAGATAGATCTATTTAAGCCGAAATGGATGGGTGTACGGACGGACGGACAGACAGACAGATAGATAAATAGATCGATAGATGGATGGATGGATGGATGGACGGACGGACGGACGGTCGGACGGATAGATAGATAGATAGACAGACAGACAGACAGACAGACAGATAGATAGATAGATAGATAGATAGATAGATAGATAGATAGATAGATAGATAGATAGATAGATAGATAGATAGATAGATAGATAGATAGATAGATAGATAGATAGATAGATAGATAGATAGATAGATAGATAGATAGATAGATAGATAGATATTTTAAGATCTATTTAATCCATATTCTAGTATTGATAAAATTGGGCTCCTAGCCAAATCTAACAATAAAACACATTATTTTTTCTTTTTCGTTTAATGTGAGTTCACCGTTTATGCTGTGTTCAAACACAAATACATGCATGGAACCTAAACATCACCCCCAATTGCACGAGTGGGACTTCTGTGTAATGGCATCCGACACCAACATTCTTATCACCGCGCCATGTACTATGCAATCAAAATAATCGGTCGCTACGCATCAACAATATTCACTTCTTATCTATCTTTTCATTGAAATAGAAACGTGACGAGATCATATTAAACGGCATTATTAATGATATTTTTTTTATTATTTTTTTTTTCTTAAAAGGACACCGGTAGTGAATAGAAAAACATATATATGTTTCTTGGCATCACACAAGAAAATAAAACAGCGCTAATGCTTCGCGCCATCAACTTATATTATAACATAATTAGCCTACCAGATCTTTGCTTTCCAGATTATCTCTGATCACTGTTGCTACTGTTCCGTCAGGTAAAATTTGAAAGTTTCTATTCATCCGTACATCCGTTCTGATTCCTCTGAAATAACTCGTTGTCCAATTTTCAGTGGCTGTTTCTTTTTGGCAGAAGTGGGAAATATTTGGCGAAAAAATTAAATAATAAAAACAATTAAAAGTTGTTTGCTTCTCTCTCTCTTTTTTTATAGAATGTCCTGGTCCCTTATCGTTTAGTACGGTATCTTCTGCTAGCAGCACATAGCTTTATGCTTGCAAACCCATGTAGGCGCCACCCCTTGTCCGTCTGATGAGCCAAGGAGAAGCGTCTTTCCGTTAGCCACAGCACCCAACTGAAGCGAGAACTGTCATAGTCTCTCTTTTTATATATACCCTGCGTGAATCCAGCTGCTGGTACGGACATTATATCGATACCCGTCGTCATGAATTATTCACAGTCTATTGGCGTTTTCGATACTACATTTAACTTTATCGGACAATCGAAAGACGCAAAAAAGAAAAAATGGATCGATACATTAGTATGTAAATTCGTCCACAGAAAATGTATTATTTTAACACTGTCTGTAAAATAACATTTAAAAAAATAACAATTTAATAGCAGGGATATATGAAACAGTAAGCCATGGGTCGGCAACCTTTTTGAGACGGAAGAGCCTAAAGTTATAATTTACAATTTTTCTCAGTTTTTAAAGAGCCACTAAAATTGTTGTATCAATATTATGGTATTTGATGATTAGGCCGCAATTTGACATCGAAAGAGTCGCAACTTGACATCGAAAGAGCCGCATGCGGCTCGCGAGCCGTAGGTTGCCGACCCCTGCACTAAGAATGGTTTTTATCTACTGAAAGTAAAACATTAAAAAAAAACTAGCGCGAAATAAAAAAAAAAGATTCCCCTAGATTTGAACAACTCGAATTCACAAAAAAAACAACATAAAGCTAAGCTGTTCTTTCACTGTGCTACTTACCTCACTTACGCTAATTGACAGATGTGCAGAAGCTGTTTATTAATTCATGTTAACATTTGGGGTGCGCGCGCGCTTTATTTATTTGTTGTCCCCCCCCCCTCCATATATAAAAGCTGCGATGATGTTATGGGTTTTTCTTCTGCGGCTCACATTGAATGACGTCTTTGTGTGTGTGTTTGTGCGCCTGTGTGTGTGTGTGTTTGTGTGCGCGCGCGTGTTTGTGTGTCTAATTCGATGTGGCTGCGTATCGATCCTAGACCAAAAAAAAAAATGAATCGCGGTTGTTGAAGTCGATTGTTAGACATGAATCGAATCCAATAAGATTCGACTACAATGTTCATAAGTGAATACACAAAGTTTACGCTGTTTTGTCCTTTGGGTCGATTACTTCCCGTAAATTGATATCACTCGAATAGGTGGCTCATAGAGTCGCTTTCATGAATAGGCAAACCAGGCTGCTCAGTAGAACTCCCATGTCGAGACTTTATTTTTGACAGCCACACAATTATGGACAATATTATCACTTGTCTTTGAGCCCAGGGCTTTAAATTACTTAAACGGTTTGGGGCTAGATGGGCACCGATTTTCAAAGGATAGTAAGGGGCCCATTATTTGTCCAACAAAACGGCCTTTAAAGCTTTTTTTTTACCTGAGCTTCAAAATAAATCTTTATCTAGGGCCTCAAAAAACGTAAAACCGGCTCTGGTTTTTTGTTCAACTGTTTGTATAACAGTTGTAGTTTTTTTTTATGATTATAAATGTTATTCCGACACTATGTATACTAAAGAAAAAGTAAAGACTTCACATTTTATTTACTTATTTGGTTTTTCCCCCAAAATGATCAATTACTAAAAGTTTTCTTGAGCTGCCAATAAATTGATTTTTTTTATTGAACTTCTGATACTCCTTGCTATATTCTTTTTTATCTTTTTTTTTCTAAAATTTAGCTTTAAAATTATTTTCATATTTAATATGATTGTCCTAACAAACAAACAAACAAACAAAAAATTAGTACATGTATACTAAAACTAAAATGGACCCCCCCCCCTCACGTGCCCTTTTACTCCTACAAAACCTGGCCACGTCACTGATCTATATATTGACGCTATTCCGTGACTGTGTTGGTGGATAACACACAAATACCCTAGTCTGTAAACCTGTCAAACGTTATCATCCACTGGGTGTACTCGGTGAGATTTTAAAAACAAATTTATTTCAAAGAAAACATCGTTGCTTTGAAGATGCTGGGTCGTATTTCGATTGTCCTTCCCCTCCCCCTCATACTTTGTTCCGTTTTGCATGCCATTCTGGCTATTGGGTATCTACTGAATTATGAATGGTTAACGATAATTTTTTGTTCGCCTAATTGTTCCGGCAGAAATTTTTTTTATTGCTTCAGTTCAATAAGGAAATCACAATATAAAGGCTAGATTCTTTGAAGGAAATGTTCTTAAAGATTTTTTTTTATGGTTATGGAACATAATATAAGAAAGTTCTATTGAACAAATTTTGAAAACCAAAGTTAACATTTTTTTTTTTTAAAAAAAAGGTAGTCCGATTCTGGTATGGTAAAGAACCCGTAAGGATGGGTTGGTTAGCTTTTAGATACTAAAAATATCTGATTGTGGGCGTTTTTTATTCTTAGGGTGCCCTCCTTTCAGCCCAACCCTAGCCGAAGGGTGCAATGGCCATGGAGGCAACACGGGAGTAAACGTAGATGATAAGCACAGGGTGTAACTAATATCAGGGTCCCCATTTTAAGCTCCGTGGTCTTTGCACACTCGGCTACGGTGGTGATGATAGAGATGAAATGGTGGTCACAGTTCCACAAGAATGGGGGAATCACAAGAGACCTTAGCTTGAGAACCACTGGGGTGATCGTGCTTGATAAGTTTTGTGGTGGACAATTGTTTCTTAACACATCCTTCCGTAATATAAGTTTTGTGGTGGACAATTGTTTCTTAACACATCCTTCCGTAATATAAGTTTTGTGGTGGACAATTGGTTCTTAACACATCCTTCCGTAATATAAGTTTTGTGGTGGACAATTGTTTCTTAACACATCCTTCCGTAATATAAGTTTGTGGTGTACAATTGTTTCTTAACACATCATTCCGTAATATAAGTTTGTGGTGGACAATTGGTTCTTAACACATCCTTTCGTAATGAATGCTATTACGCATAAAGCACAAGTTAAACGTACAAACGAATACATGTTGATTAATACAAGTTAAACGTAAAAATGAATACATGTTGATTAATACATGTTAAACGTACAAACGAATACATGTTGATTAATACAAAGTCAGTAAACAAACCTTAACAAATGCATGAGCAAAATAAAAAGATTGGACATAATAAAATTGCAGCGAAATGATTCCAGACAATAAAAGTCTATTGTGTTTTGTCCAATTTTGGTAAGTGAAAAAAGTAAAGCCAAATTCACTGTGCCATTAAGGACCATCGAGGCAGATGGTCAGCCGCCTTTACTACCATGACTAAAATCAGGTGCCCTTTTAATGTTGGGTGGACTTAGACCTAAAAATAGTTCCTTGGTTCTGACAGAGAATCCAAACAGAGACACTCCGGCGCTGCAAAATGACAAGTAATACAATGACACAAAAAAAAATGGCTTGCAAGATCCAGGAATTAATAATAAATAAATGATATGGAGCAATGAGTGCTACCCCTATACCTGATTGCGTTTGGATTAGGCTCTAGTCAGACTTTAAGGGATATGTAGAAGCCCCAGGTAGAGAGATATTTGGGAGCTCCAGGTGGACAGATGTTTGGGAGCTCCAGGTGGACAGATGTTTGGGGGCTCCATGTGGACAGACGTTTGGGAGCTCCAGGTGGACAGATGTTTGGGAGCTCCAGATGGACAGACGTTTGGGAGCTCCAGGTGGACAGATGTTTGGGAACCCCAGGTGGAAAGAGGTTTGGGAACTGCAGGTAGAGAAATATTTGGGAGCTCCTGGTATACTTTCAGAGATATTTGGAGGCCTAGGTTAAAGTTCCTCTCAGGGCCGTAATAGCATTATATATAATAGATAATAATACAGGAAGGGAGCTTTTGGGTAGTGGGAACTCTATGCAGTCACCTAGAACGACTAATTCCTTAGGTGCTAGCGAAAACCTGCGGATCCGAATGGGTTATTTTAATTAAATTCAGAATTAAGTATTTTTCACTTTTTTTACTATACGTGGGTGTG
>JAGDYQ010000119.1:383744-389201 GCA_021962125.1 Bulinus truncatus
CTAGATTGCTAAATCGTAACGAGACACATGTTAAAAGTTAATTTAAAGAGTTGAAGTCGGGTGATAAAACAAATAAAGATGACACAAAAAAAAATATCCGCTAACAAAACCAACATGTAAATGAGAAAATGAAAATTTCCCGCGGTCTCTTGACCGTGCGTCCAGACGTGTGTGTGTAAATGGGGCAGCGGACCCATTTCATCAGCCTCAAAGGCGCCAGTTTCAATTAATGGCTGACGTGTCAGGCAGTGTCCACCTTGAAACTTTTATCAGTCCGGTGGGGGGGGGGGGGAGAGAATGAAATCTAAGAAAGAGTGGGTGGGAGTGAAGACTTTGGGGCTGTATAGGGTGGGGATTAGGGTAAAGGGGGGGGGGGTCGAGACAGATCTGTTAAAGGCGTCGATCGATGCCCTAGGTTTTGAATATCACAGCAAGCTGCCATTTTTAATTAATTCACAATGAACAAAATAAGGCATGGTGGGTGTTAAACTAGTTAGCTCTCATGAATACGAAATTTCGGATTGATCTCGGAACTGTATTATTACGTATACAAATTGATGAAAAGTTGTGCTGCTTTTTATTTTCGTCTTGTTCCGTTAAGCACTGGCATCTTTATTTAAAACAACAAATTAGCTTCTAGTTTTGTATTTCAAAAGAAGTGTCTTTTGTCGAACTTTGTTTCTCGTGTTATTGTTTTCGTATTCATTAAATTGTAAGAGTAGTCTATCGTCAATTCGATAATAAGTCAAAATGCTATTCCATTTCTTTCAAAACTGTTCTTTTTTTGTTATTTGGTGACCTAATTTTAAATCATCAGCTGACGTTTTACTTCAAAATGACGTCAGACACTTGTTTTTCCACAACTTGGGTTTTTCTCAGAGATGGAACCAATTGCGGGTGAACTGAGCGCGCGCTATGGTTCATGACTACAAGGGAACCCCCACTAAATTGGTCAAACGCACGCCACTTTTACACTGGGATATTTATGTTTGTGATCTAAATTCATTTTTTGAGGAATTAAAGATTTAATTCGGCACGGGGTCTCAACTGGCCTAAATCCAGTGGCGTCTCTATGGGGGTGCGGGCCGCACCGGGTGACACCAACATAGGGGTGACACCAAAATGAACAGTTCTAAATTTCATAGCAGAAAGAACTCGGTGTCACCATGGAGAGTAGCACAGGGTGCCACCATGCAGAGCAGTAGCACAGGGTGTCACCATGCAGAGCAGTAGCGCAGGGTGCCACCATGCAGAGCAGTAGCGCAGGGTGCCACCATGCAGAGCAGTAGCGCAGGGTGCCACCTTGCAGAGCAGTAGCGCAGGGTGCCACCATGAGAGCAGTAGCACAGGGTGCCACCATGCAGAGTAGTAGCACAGGGTGCCACCATGCAGAGCAGTTGCGCAGGGTGCCACCATGAGAGCAGTAGCACAGGGTGCCACCATGCAGAGTAGTAGCACAGGGTGCCACCATGCAGATCGTCTGGAGCTTAGGTCAATGAATACAATAGAAAACTGCTCGGATCAATCTAGAGTTCTTTTTTTTTTTTAAACATTCTTAAAAAAGGGACGCATGTAGTCACGTGGTTTCAAAAAATTGGATACGTAGTTTCCAAACTCAGTTTAATGAAAGTAAAACACATCTTTCAGAAATACAGTCAGTAATAGGCTTAATATCGTTTTTATCACTAAATTATTTTAAAGTAAACTATCTAACGTCCAGTGCAGGAAAAATTCGAAATATGTTCCGTTGCTTACGGTGGAAGTCTGAAGAGGTGGACACCCTGAATTCTCCGCAACGGGTGACACCAACCATTGTGAAGCCACTGCCTGAAGCTGCATATTACCCAGCTGATTTATTGCTGTATCAGTTGGGCGTACTGTGAAATATACCAACAAGAGTATCAAGATTGTTTTTTTTTTTGTATAATTTATCTCTCACTTGTTTTTTTTTTTTGTTTTTTTGTATATGTTAAATTATTATTACTTAAAGCTCTTTTGAATATCTTACCAAGAAAACCGTTTATGTCGTATGGTTAACAAGAATGCCAAGTTTTTTGTTTGTTTTTTTTTTTTGGAGTTTTTTTTTCTAGATTTTTTAAAATTAATATGTTTTTTTTTTCTTTTTACAATGTACTGATAGTACTGTGTTAGTGGAAGTGGCGGCTAACATTCATGCTATTATAACAAAACAAAGTTGTTGTTTTTTTTTTTTTTGGAATGGTTCCATCGTTCCATAACGTTGAGAATCACTGAACAAAAAAAAAGCAAACTTGACGTAAAAGAGTGTATGGATGTGTGAAGTTCAACAGGTTGTTTTGATTTCTTTCCCTTTTCCGTTGTCTCCGGTTTGTTTCGTGTCTTAGACACAGTTGACATTTGCCCAGCTCGGTCAAGACAAACTGACATTTGTACGCGGGTCGGTGGCTACGTATCTTTTGAGCCGCTGGTATATAATTAACCGCGGCATAACAGTATTTATGTTTATAGAGCGGTTGCTATTCAAGGGAGATATGCCCACGAACGTCACTCGTCCAATGAGATCCGAAAGGTCTGTCGAGCGCGTGACCAGAAGTTGGCCAATGAGCTGCTCAGCTAGGCGGACCCAGTTGTCTTAGTTTCTAATTTTAGAAACTCGATGAGGTATTTGTTTTCTCAAGTGATAAGCTCCGAAGATTGTGTCTACGATTCGACTCGCGGAATCACGAATCATTACTTGATGCCATTAATGAGGTTTTGATTCTTTTCGACTCCTAAGATTTTTCCAAGCTGGGTTTTTTTGTTTACTCAAAAGTGGCAAGAAATGAAATTTTACCGACTCCGATTCAGAACCGTTCTTATGGTACTAGGTACTCTAGAGCCCCGACTGAAAGAGGGTCTTTCCAGTAAAATGATCTTATTTCATGTTATTGGGTCCCCCCAACAGGCACGTCTTCCTAATCTCAAAGTCTCTGCCCATGGCCCCTCCCCAAAAACATAGAGAACGGCCCTTCACCTATTCTATATTGTGATGCATACATTACAGAGTAATTTTTTTGTTTTCTTCCTACACTATGTTTTAACACCCTTATCACTGTTGCAACGATTGGCCACTGTAGCAACGGTAGCACCGAGGTGGCAACGGGTAACTGTCATCGATAGATAGTCGAACCAGTTACCTACCTACACAGCTAAGACTATAGGTGACTCTACAAGTGACTGTATTCAATGGGATTGAAAGGGCGCCCTCTATTAATAGAGCCAGGGGTTGTGCGGTAAAGCGCTCGACTGTCGACCTGAAGGTACCTGGTTCGAGGGGACCAAGGAAATTTAACAGGTCTTGGCTCAGGTTCTCGATATATCTCCCGTGGTGCCTCCATGGCCATTGCACTATCGGCTATGGGGGGATGAAGAAGAAGGGCACCATAAAGACCGTCCCATTAGTGGTTCATAGAGGATCTAGGAGATTTCATCTAATCCTTACGAGGACTTCATACACCATTACAGCCCGTAAAATTGATAGATGATTAGTTGAATTTATTTCTAACAATAGGGACATTGTTGAAAAAATGATAGATAAAAAAAGTGTACAACACATATTGTAACTTTTTGTGCAGTGCACCTCTTACTGTGTACTTTGCTTGCGGTGCATATTACAAGCAGATTGCCCTCTGTTTTCCCCCTGAACTCTTCTCTTAACTATATAAGGATTTAAAGTCCAAGCGGTTAAAAGCATTCACTACACGGAGAATGCTGTCCAGTGGTCAGTTCCGTGGAGTACCCTTGTCTCTTCCCTGTGAATGTCATCGCTAAAGTGGACAATTGTCCCTTCCCGTACTTATTTTTCTTGATCAGTCTAACCTAATGGGCCACTGATTTCACGCGGACAGCACATAACAGTCGAGATACACTGTTCGTTATGTGATTATCATGATGTTATTATGCAGAAAGACATAACCTGGGACATGCTTTACTAGAGGGCATTTATTTACATGGGCTTTGTTGTATAGAACACTGCTAGTATTGGAGGTTCTGCCCTAGAACACTGGTATTGGAGGTTTGTACCTTAGAAACTGCTATTTTGAGGTGTTCAACATAGAGCAATGTTGCTTTTGGAGGTTTTGTACCCTAGAGCATTGCTATTGGAGTTGTTGGCACCCTAGAACTTATTGCTATTGGAGGTGTTATACCGAAACTGCTATTCGTTAGTGTTGTGCCCTAAATTATTGCTATTTAATTTGGTATTTATACCATGAAACTGCTGTTGGTGATATTGTACCTAAACGGCTATTGGAGGTGTTGTGCCCTTGAACATTGCTATTGGAGATGTTGTACCCATAGAGCACTGCTAATGGAGGTCTGTACCATAGAACACTGGTATTGGAGGTTTTGTACCTAGAACACTGTGGTATTAGGTTTGTACCTTAGAAACTGCTATTTGAGGTGTTGTACCATAGAACATTGCTTTTGGAGGTTTGTACCCTAGAGCATTGCTATTGGAGTTGTTGTCCCCTGTAGGTGTTGCCTAGAACATTGCTATTGGAGGTGTTATACCATAGAGCACTGCTATTGGTGGTGTTGTGCCCTAGAACATTGCTATTGTTGGTGTTATACCATAGAGCACTGCTGTTGGTGGTGTTGTACCTAGAAAACGGCTATTGGAGGTGTTGTACCCCTTGAACGTGCTGGTGGAGATGTTGTACCATAGAACACTGCTATTGGAGGTCTTGTACCCTGAACACTGCTATTTGAGGTGTTGTACCATAGAACATTGCTATTGGAGTTATTTACCTAAACTGCTATTGGAGGTGTTGTACCTAGAACACTGCTATTTGAGGTGTTGTACCATAGAACATGGCTATTGGAGATGTTGTACCTAGAACATTTAGCTTTGGAGGAATCATTACATGGGCGTAGCATACGTTGCTTTCTTGTGTTATTCCATGCACATTGATTTATCGAGTTACTTCATTTTCTGCTGTACGCGTCGTTAGTGTCCCACGTCTAAAACGCCTCTGGGATTAGCGACCTTTAACCTTTATTACGGTTGGGCAACTACTATGCGTCCGCCTATGGTGGAAGTCGGCCTTAGCAGTATACTGCAGTTCCCCGGGGCCTAGGGCTAGTGTCATGCATGTGGGAATAGAAGAGCCTTAGAAATGTGTGTTGATCTACCTGTTCACTTCCCTGCTATCTGAAGGCCCTCTCAGACTCGAGGCCTTCACTGGGGGTCGCCCTAGCGCCAACTACCAAAGGGCAGATACTGCACTGGAAGTATCAACTCTATGAAAAATATGAAGCTACAAGGGCAGCAAAAGGTTCTTTTGCCCAATGCACCCAAATATCTGCAAAATGAACCTGCACCAGGGGCGCAACCAGTATGTCGATGTTGGTAGGGTCCAAATATTAGGGAAGATGGAAGTGGTAGCTGTCTGCCCCCCAAATTTTTGGTAGGATCGAAAACCAATGGCTTGATTTTTG
>JAGDYQ010000119.1:389701-403171 GCA_021962125.1 Bulinus truncatus
GGGGAAGATGGATATAGGGAGATAGAGGAAGAGAAAGAGAGGGGGGAGAGAGAGTGGGAGAGATAGAGGGGGAGAGAGAAAGAGAGAGAGAGAGGGGGGGGACAGAGAGGAGGAGAGAGGAGGGGCAGAGAGAAGGGGTCGAGAGAAAGAGAGAGATATATGTTGGTATACATCTAGATTGCTAAATCGTAACGAGACACATGTTAAAGTTAATTTAAAGAGTTGAAGTCGGGTGATAAAACAAATAAAGATGACACAAAAAAATATCCGCTAACAAAACCAACATGTAAATGAGAAAATGAAAATTTCCCGCGGTCTCTTGACCGTGCGTCCAGACGTGTGTGTGTGTGTAAATGGGGGCAGCGGACCCATTTCATCAGCCTCAAAGGCGCCAGTTTCAATTAATGGCTGACGTGTCAGGCAGTGTCCACCTTGAAACTTTTATCAGTCCGGTGGGGGGGGGGAGAGAATGAAATCTAAGAAAGAGTGGGTGGGAGTGAAGACTTTGGGGCTGTATAGGGTGGGGATTAGGGTAAAAGGGGGGGGTCGAGACAGATCTGTTAAAGGCGTCGATCGATGCCCTAGGTTTTGAATATCACAGCAAGCTGCCATTTTTAATTAATTCACAATGAACAAAATAAGGCATGGTGGGTGTTAAACTGAGTTAGCTCTCATGAATACGAGAATTTCGGATTGATCTCGGAACTGTATTATTACGTATACAAATTGATGAAAAGTTGTGCTGCTTTTATTTTCGTCTTGTTCCGTTAAGCACTGGCATCTTTATTTAAAACAACAAATTAGCTTCTAGTTTTGTATTTCAAAAGAAGTGTCTTTTGTCGAACTTTGTTTCTCGTGTTATTGTTTTCGTATTCATTAAATTGTAAGAGTAGTCTATCGTCAATTCGATAATAAGTCAAAATGCTATTCCATTTCTTTCAAAACTGTTCTTTTTTTGTTATTTGGTGACCTAATTTTAAATCATCAGCTGACGTTTTACTTCAAAATGACGTCAGACACTTGTTTTTCCACAACTTGGGTTTTTCTCAGAGATGGAACCAATTGCGGGTGAACTGAGCGCGCGCTATGGTTCATGACTACAAGGGAACCCCCACTAAATTGGTCAAACGCACGCCACTTTTACACTGGGATATTTATGTTTGTGATCTAAATTCATTTTTTGAGGAATTAAAGATTTAATTCGGCACGGGGTCTCAACTGGCCTAAATCCAGTGGCGTCTCTATGGGGGTGCGGGCCGCACCGGGTGACACCAACATAGGGGTGACACCAAAATGAACAGTTCTAAATTTCATAGCAGAAAGAACTCGGTGTCACCATGGAGAGTAGTAGCACAGGGTGCCACCATGCAGAGCAGTAGCACAGGGTGTCACCATGCAGAGCAGTAGCGCAGGGTGCCACCATGCAGAGCAGTAGCGCAGGGTGCCACCATGCAGAGCAGTAGCGCAGGGTGCCACCTTGCAGAGCAGTAGCGCAGGGTGCCACCATGAGAGCAGTAGCACAGGGTGCCACCATGCAGAGTAGTAGCACAGGGTGCCACCATGCAGAGCAGTTGCGCAGGGTGCCACCATGAGAGCAGTAGCACAGGGTGCCACCATGCAGAGTAGTAGCACAGGGTGCCACCATGCAGATCGTCTGGAGCTTAGGTCAATGAATACAATAGAAAACTGCTCGGATCAATCTAGAGTTCTTTTTTTTTTTTAAACATTCTTAAAAAAGGGACGCATGTAGTCACGTGGTTTCAAAAAATTGGATACGTAGTTTCCAAACTCAGTTTAATGAAAGTAAAACACATCTTTCAGAAATACAGTCAGTAATAGGCTTAATATCGTTTTTATCACTAAATTATTTTAAAGTAAACTATCTAACGTCCAGTGCAGGAAAAATTCGAAATATGTTCCGTTGCTTACGGTGGAAGTCTGAAGAGGTGGACACCCTGAATTCTCCGCAACGGGTGACACCAACCATTGTGAAGCCACTGCCTGAAGCTGCATATTACCCAGCTGATTTATTGCTGTATCAGTTGGGCGTACTGTGAAATATACCAACAAGAGTATCAAGATTGTTTTTTTTTTTGTATAATTTATCTCTCACTTGTTTTTTTTTTTTGTTTTTTTGTATATGTTAAATTATTATTACTTAAAGCTCTTTTGAATATCTTACCAAGAAAACCGTTTATGTCGTATGGTTAACAAGAATGCCAAGTTTTTTGTTTGTTTTTTTTTTTTGGAGTTTTTTTTTCTAGATTTTTTAAAATTAATATGTTTTTTTTTTCTTTTTACAATGTACTGATAGTACTGTGTTAGTGGAAGTGGCGGCTAACATTCATGCTATTATAACAAAACAAAGTTGTTGTTTTTTTTTTTTTTTTTTTGGAATGGTTCCATCGTTCCATAACGTTGAGAATCACTGAACAAAAAAAAAAGCAAACTTGACGTAAAAAGAGTGTATGGATGTGTGAAGTTCAACAGGTTGTTTTGATTTCTTTCCTTTTCCGTTGTCTCCGGCTTCTGTTTCGTGTCTTAGACACAGTTGACATTTGCCCAGCTCGGTCAAGACAAATCCGACATTTGTACGCGGGTCGGTGGCTACGTATCTTTTGAGCCGCTCAGTAGCCATATTTCAACTGCGGCATAACAGTATTTATGTTTATAGAGCGTTGCTACATTAAGGGAGATATGCCCACGAACGTCACTCGTCCAATGAGATCCGAAAGGTCTGTCGAGCGCGTGACCAGAAGTTGGCCAATGAGCTGCTCAGCATTAGGCGGACCCAGTTGTCTTTAGCTTCTAATTTTAGAAACTCGATGAGGTATATTGTTTTCTCAGTGATAAGTCTCGAAGATTGTGTCTACGATTCGACTCGCGGAATCACGAATCATTACTTGGATGCCATTAATGAGGTTTCGATCTCCTTTCGACCTTCTAAGATTTTTCCAAGCTGGGCTTTTTTGTTTACTCAAAAGTGGCAGAAATGAAATTTTACCGACTCCGATTCAGAACCGTTCCTATGGTACTAGGTACTCTAGAGCCCCGACTGAAAGAGGGTCTTTCCAGTAAAATTGATCTTATTTCATGTTATTGGGTCCCCCAACAGGCACGTCTTCCTAATCTCAAAGTCCTCTGCCCATGGCCCCCTCCCCAAAAACATAGAGAACGGCCCTTCACCTATTCTATATATTGTGATGCATACATTATAGAGTACTTTTTTTTGTTTTCTTCCTACACTATGTTTTAACACCTTTATCACTGTTGCAACGATTGGCCACTGTAGCAACGGTAGTACCAGAGGTGGCAACGGGTAACAGTCACGATAGATGAGTCGAACCAGTTACCTACCTACACAGCTAAGACTATAGGTGACTCTACAAGTGACTGTATTCATCGGGATTGAAAGGGCGCCCTCTTATATTAATAGAGCCAGGGTTGTGCGGTAAAGTACTCGACTGTCGACCTGAAGGTACCTGGTTCGAGGGGACCAAGGAAACTGACAGGGCTCGGCTCAGGTTCTCGATATATCTCCCGTGGTGCCCCCATGGCCATTGCACTATCGGCTATGGTGGGGATGAAAGAAGGGCACCATAAAAACCGTCCCATTAGTGGTTCATAGGATCTAAGAGATTTCATCTAATCCTTACAGGGACTTCATACACCATTACAGCCCGTAGAATTGCAGATGATTAGTTTAATTTATTTCTAACAATAAGGACATTGTTGAAAAAATAATAGATAAAAAAAGTGTACAACACATATTGTAACTTTTTGTGCAGTGCACATATTACAAGCAGATTACCCTCTGTTTTCCCCCTGAACTCTTCTCTTAACTATAAGGATTTAAAGTCCAAACGGTTAAAACATTCACTACACGGAGAATGCTGTCCAGTGGTCAGTTCCGTGGAGTACCCTTGTCTCTTCCTGTGAATGTCATCGCTAAAGTGGACGAATTCTCCCTTCCCCGTACTTATTTTTTCTTGATCAGTCTAACCTAATGGGCCACTGATTCCCGCGGACAGCACTGCTGATCGAGATACACTGTTCGTGTGATTATCATGATGTTATTATACAGAAAGACATAACCTGGGACATGCTTTACTAGAGGGCATTGTTACATGAGCTTTGTTGTACCATAGAACACTGGTATTGGAGGTTTTGTACCCTAGAACACTGGTATTGGAGGTTTTGTACCTTAGAACACTGCTATTTGAGGTGTTGTACCATAGAACATTGCTTTTGGAGGTTTTGTACCCTAGAGCATTGCTATTGGAGTTGTTGTACCCTAGAACATTGCTATTGGAGGTGTTATACCATAGAGCACTGCTATTGGTGGTGTTGTGCCCTAGAACATTGCTATTGGTGGTGTTATACCATAGAGCACTGCTGTTGGTGGTGTTGTACCCTAGAAAACGGCTATTGGAGGTGTTGTACCCTTGAACATTGCTATTGGAGATGTTGTACCATAGAACACTGCTATTGGAGGTCTTGTACCCTAGAACACTGCTATTTGAGGTGTTGTACCATAGAACATTGCTATTGGAGTTGTTGTACCCTAGAAAACTGCTATTGGAGGTGTTGTACCCTAGAACACTGCTATTTGAGGTGTTGTACCATAGAACATGGCTATTGGAGATGTTGTACCCTAGAACATTGCTTTTTGGAGGGAATCATTACGTGGGCGTAGCATACGTTGTTTTTTGTGTTATTCCGTGCACATTGATTTATGAGTTACTTCATTTTCTGCTGTACGCGTCGTTAGTGTCCCACGTCTAAAACGCCTCTGGGTGACGACCTTTGACCTTTATTACGGTTGGGCAAACTACTATGCGACCGCCTATGGTGGAGTCGGCCTTAGCAGTATACTGCAGTTCGCGGGGCCTAGGGCTAGTGTCATGTGTGGGGGCCAGAGAGCCTTAAATGTGTGTTGATATACCTTTTCACTTCCCTGCTATCACAGGGCCCTCTCAGGCGCGAGGCCTTCGGGGTCGCCCTAGCTGCCGCTACCAAAGGGCAGACACTGCACTGGAAGTATCAACTCTATGAAAAATATGAAGCTACAAGGGCGCCAAAAGGTTCTTTTGCCCAATGCACCCAAATATCTGCAAAATGAACCTGCACCAGGGGCGCAACCAGTATGTCGATGTTGGTAGGGTCCAAAATATTAGGGAAGATGAAAATTGGTATGTCTGCCCCCCAAATTTTGGTAGGATCGAAAACCAATGGCTTGATTTTTGGTACCACAACAACCACAAAATTATAACAAGCCTCTTTTTCTTATACCAGCTTTTTACTTTTATAACCAAATACAAAAACCGAAATATATATATTGTATAATTTTATATTTCTAAACACTTTTACAATATAAAGTGTATGTATATATATATATATATATATATATATATATATATATATATATATATATATATATATATATATTCATATACAACATCCAAGAAATTAAAGTATACTAACAACCAAAGAGCTGTTTAGATATACATTTGTTCATTGGTTCATCTAAGTATAGAAACGAATGTACATCACAATATGCACTGTATAAGGGTCGGCTAAATTACTAAAGTTTGCCACTTCAACGACCTCTGATGGACCTCTTTGAAAAATAGTGTTAGTTGCATTGTTTTATTTTGAACTCGAATATGCCTGTGTGTGCGTTTTTCTGTTTCTTTTTTTTTTTTCAAGTTCACCATTTACGAACCTTTCTTCAGCACATCCAAAAAAAAAAATTGGGGTTAATTGTTAACCAATCCACAAGTCTTTCGCGCCTTATCAGGACATATGAAATTAAAAGAAAAAGCCGGTCAGACGTAAATAGAGTTGGGGGAGGGGAAGTTAGTAAAGGAGTTGAGGCTACTTGAGACAAATTAAAGGACTCTAACTGACAGGTGGACAATAGATATGGTGAAGTGAACCTTCCATCTGGAATAGGCTGCTCTAACGTCACTGAGAATCCACAGAAATTGAATTAGAATTTTTATTCCACGCCAAAAAAAAAATACGTAAAGCTAACTTAAATTGATCAATTCGTTTATTCTAATTTCAGTTATTTGGTCAATGAAATACTCCCGTTTTATAAAATAAATTTCACAAATGTTCTTATTCGAAATAATAATAAAATTTTAATTTAAAGAAAATGATATTTTGTTATTCTGTCTCGTCTGGTACATTGCCGGCATTTTACGGAAACTTGCGGTGTTTTGATTCGGTCGTCGGGCTCGTTCTGACAGGAAGAATCGCACGAAACTGATTTATTATTGATATATTTATTTGTAGTGTTGAACGAAATTGACCAAAAAATAAACTAAAAAATATCATTAACTCTGTGACAAAATTTTGTAAGATTTGTTTATTTTTTTCTTTTATTTTATGTTTTATTTTAAGCTTGCAAAAGATTTTTTTTTTTCCTTTTTTTTTTAAATTTTTTTAAAATAACATTGTATTTGTTTTCGTCTTGTCTTGTTCTACCAAAAGCTGATAACACAATATATATATATATATATATATATATATATATATATATATATATATATATATATATATATATATATATATATATATACGCGATTTGGGCTCTGCGTTAAATCGAAAATAAAGAATTAATACAACAGTATTCCAGTTTAAAATACATTCATTAAAAAATAGGATCTGCCCGAAACCAAAAAAATAACCTAGCGTACGGATCAAGCCTAATGGGGGAATATAACTCTATGCAAAGGATTTGCTGGGTACAGCTAGAATTCTTATAATAGACAGAGGTAGAGGAAAGGAAAAAATGAATATTAGTTGTTAAAAAAAAGGGAGAGAAATATGTAGAATCAACTAACTTATTTAGAATCCGAAATGTCAAGGGATAAAACAATTTGACACAACTGCTGGCTCTAAATGCCACTGTTCGCACAACCGTGTGTAGCCGTTGTTTTCCTAAATCACCCAGCTGTATGTGTGAGTGTATATGTGTGTGTCTAAATATTCACAATACATCAACTTTGTGGCTTCACATTCACAATTCATTGATTGTGGTGAGCTATGGCAGGAGGGCAATGCGCTAGGTCTGTGCTGCGGTGATATATTTCTACACCACCATTTTTCTATATGATATATTGATGAGGTATTTAGCGGAATGAGGGGAAAAAAATAAGTATTTATTGCGTCATTGAAATCTTGAGCACAGTATTTTGCAATCATATGATGCTAATTTTCAGCATGCACCAAACCGATGTTGGGGTTGTTTTGGAATAAACGTGCATCTTAGATCAGGGCCCTATGGATGGGCAAACTAGGCGACCTCCTGAGCCTCCGCTGCATGAGGGGGGCCCATCCAAGAATGTATACCTATTATATATAATGCTTAGACTAACAGATACTTCACCCTAGACCCCTTAAACATCTCTAGCAGTTTCTACCTAGAGCCTAGATATACAGTGATATAAGATGTCCACCGGTCAAGTATAGATATATAGTGATATAACAATCCACCGGTCAAGTATAGATATGAAGTGATATAACATGTCCACCGGTCAAGTATAGGTATGAAGTGATATAACATGTCCACCGGTCAGGTATAGATATATAGTGATATAACATTTCCATCGGTCAAGTATAGATATGAAGTGATATAACATGTCCACCGGTCAAGTCTAGATATGAAGTGATATGACATGTCCACCGGTCAAGTCTAGATATGAAGTGATATGACATGTCCACCGGTCAAGTCTAGATATGAAGTGATATGACATGTCCACCGGTCAAGTCTAGATATGAAGTGATATTTAAATTCGATGTTTCATGGAGACAAAATCCATCAACGAGTCCGTTTATATCAAATAACAATCAATCACGTGACACCCTGCTTTAGGCTGTGACGTCTACCATCTCCACCCTGCCGCCCCAATTTCGTGAACTTTACATTTAAAAAATAATTCCTCTCCACCTCCCCTCCCCCCTACTCCTCCCCCTCCTTTTCACCCCAACAGTATCCCGCCCCACCATCCATCCCCCCTCATCCCAACGAAATCTATTTATGCACTGATATTTTCAACACTACAGTTGATGATGATACAGTTTGACCCCGCCCCCTCCACCCACCCCCACAGCCCCAGGCCGAAATGTCAAACCGGGCGCCCGGTAGTAACGTCCACCGTCACCACACCCGCCCGTCCCCCCCCCACTCCGCGCTGCCCTCTCATACTTTATGCATCCCATTACATGCTCTGGTGTGCTGTATTCATTCCCAAGCTCATCCATTTATCTCGAAAGTTGTTATCACAACATGTATTCGCCTATTTACAACATTGTCTTCTAGATTTCTTCTACTAGTACTATGCGTTACTATGTGCACTGGTCTTTTCTTTTTGTGTATTGTGCAGTATCACGTAGTCAAGTGGTCCTCAATTTTTTACGCTTCGCCACCCATAACAAGTTTTGATTTCATGCCCCACCATTAAAGAAACTGTTTTCCTTTATGCTAAAAATTACAATGAAAAACTAAAACGAAAGGAAAAGAATAACAGTTAAAAAAAAAGGTGTCATTTATTGTACATTATATTCTTTCGTCCTAAACTTTGGCAGGTTAACAAACTTTTAATTTTGTACTATATATATATATATATATATATATATATATATATATATATATATATATAGAGAGAGAGAGAGAGAGAGAGAGAGAGAGAGAGAGAGAGAGAGAGAGAGAGAGACATTGAGTTGAAATTATCCATTTATAGATCCTTTTAATAATAAATTTAAATTTTGTCGTCATCCTCCTGAAATTAGTCCACAGGCTAACTTTGAGACGGATGGTCGAATGGTGTAGATACTCGACTGTCGACCTGAGAGTCCTGGGTTTGATCCTCGTGAGACCCATGGAATTTTTCCAGGTGAAATTTGGTGCAAAGTCGTCCCACAAGTCCCCCCGGCTTTAAATGGGTACCTGACTTTTTAAGTTGGGGAAGTAAAGGCGGCTGGGCATTGTGCTAACCACACAATCCCTTCATATGCCGAGGTTATAGAAACAGATGAATTCTACCCTTCATCTGCCCCGATGGCCCGATTGGGCTAAGGGAACTTTACTTTTTAACTTTGAGAACAACTTGGTCAATCAAATTATGTTTCTGTCGAACTGGGCGGACTAAATTGGGCCCACGCTGAAAATGGGTTGGAGATATTAAGTCGGCATCTTGTAGCAAAGACATCCCAATAAATAAAGATGCATGCCTGCCACTTGTCAATTTCAGCCTAGAGGTTATACAACGAGGACCTTATGTGGTACAGTCAGTCTGTGACGTAACTGACGTGAGGCAGGTAAATACGGTGGATTCCGCTTAATTGGGACACTGCTTATTTGGGACAAATCTCAAAGAAACCAAACCAAGAAGCCAATAGTAAATTTGAATGTTTAATTGGTACAGCCGCTTAATTGGGACAAAAAAAAAAGCCTCGATCCTGATGTGTCCCAATTAAGCGGAATCGACTCTGTTTCGAATCTGAGTAATACCGTGGATCCTCAGTCAGCATACCATTGTAGTATGTGAGAGACGGATTATATTTCATTGGCAACACGCACTGCAAAGGGCAGCCTCGGCCATGGGGAGAAGGCGGAAAGGGCACTATACACATGTGTTGTTGTTAAATGAACGATTCTTTATAATGTTGAGGTCCTCTTTTTACTGCAACGGCCAGGGGTTTTGTGGTACAATATGCGTATCATCGGGACTCGTTGAATGTTGTGTTAAATAGATTAGTATTAGTATAGGACATTGTTTCAGCTGACTCCTTGTGAGGTGACCATGCATCGTGTAACAAGTTCTCTCTATGACCCTACTTCTAGTTGACCATGTATCGTGTAACAATTCTCTTCATGGCTCTACTTCTAGTTGGCGTGTAACAATTCTCTCCATGGCTCTACTTCTAGTTGGCGTGTAACAATTCTCTCCATGGCTCTACTTCTACTTGGCGTGTAACAATTCTCTCTATGGCCCTACTTCTAGTTGGCGTGTAACAATTCTCTCTATGGCCCTACTTCTAGTTGGCGTGTAACAATTCTCTCTATGGCCCTACTTCTAGTAGGTGTGTAACAATTCTCTCCATGGCCCTACTTCTAGTTGGCGTGTAACGATTCTCTACATGGCCCTACTTGTAGCTGACCAAGCCTCGTGTAACAAGAATCTCTATGGCCCTACTAGAGCAGGGTGAACTTCAAATGTTATAATCATTACACCCTTGAGGCGCAGAGTTTGTTTTTTTTATCGTTGTCCGTGCAGCGTGAAACAAACAAGTATGGGGAAGAAAAATGTAAAAAAAAAAATCTAGCGTCAGGGATTTGCCAAGTTTCATGGGACCAGTTAAATATTGATACGAGTTGCAACTCGTGACTGAACCTCCCCCCCCCCCCGCTTCCCTCCCACCCCCAACATAGCCCACCAGCGCCGTCGGCTAAGTAAGAAAGATCACGGGGTGTTGCGGCATGTTTTACAGAGAAATATTTTTTTTTGGGTGATGGATAGCAAAGGGAGGTAATAGAAAGTGAATGTTGTCATCGTCGGAAAAGAACAAGAGTTATAGTTCTTATGCCCAAACTATTACTGCGGAATATAGAAAGAGTATGTTATCATGGTCCATATTTTGCACAAGAGCTATGGTACTTAAAACCACAGCAGTGGTTCTCAAAATTTGAGCTTCAAGTAGCCATCTTTTAGTGCGGCGGATCGGCCATAACGGGCTATTTACTAAGGCAACTGCCTCAGGCCAGGTGCCTAAAGGAGGAGGGGGGGGGAGTCCCTGCGATAGAAGAGTTTTGACGCAATACAATATTGACGTCTCTTAGCCTCGCTTTTGATACTCCCCTTAACCCCCCCCCACACACACACCTACCCACCGAGCATTTAGCCGTAATGTCAAAGCAACCTTTGAATGAATTGGAAGGGGTCAGGGAGGGGGGGGGCAGGGGGTCACCAACCGTGAAATTGTCTTGACTTTGACCCCCCCCCCCCCAAAAAAATGCGATACTACAGGCCTCATACTTAACGCTAATTCATCACAGACCTTGACTAATACGTGTCCGTGTGTATATTTAAGATGGCGTATGAAAACAGGCCTACCATTCAAGTCACAAGATTGTCAAGCGTTCAAATAATGATCATTTAAATGATAATGGAAAAACTCAAAAGTTGTTATTCATACCATCCACATCATATTCGTTAATGTTATTATTCACTTATTATCAAACTTATTAACTAATGTTAAAGTTGATCTTATTATTGTTTTTTTTATTATCATATGAAAAATAAACCAAAACATGAATTAAAAAATTCTCAGTATAGGACTTTGAGAGACCTAATTCATTTTAGTTTTTTTAAAGTTATGTTGAATTTTAAAATATAATCAAAGAAACTACAAATTTCAAGCATTAAAAAAAATTACAATAATTAATTGTTCAGAATTTTGATAACATATTCCGAAAAGTTTTTTTTTTATTTATTAAACAAATTCGTGTTTATGAAAACACGTTGTCATTCATGTTGTGAACGGAAAAAAATGTTAACAATAATCAATTAGATAACAAAACTATATTTATCATCGGGAAAACCCACAAGAAACCAAATGTCAGCTGAATCGTTGAATGTTATCTTTTTTTTTTCTTTCTTTCTTTCTTTCTTTCTTTTTGTAATTATTATTAACGCATCCACAATGCGAAAGAAGGGGGGAAAAATATAATGATAAAGAATTGAACGCAGCCTAATACTTACATACACCCAGTGCATGGTGCAGAAATTATGGGTTAACAGCAGCGTGCAACATTTTTATATCATCAATAGACGTGTCTCCAAGCTAAATGCAGAAAACGGTTTCCATCTGAAGTTGAACTGCGGGTTCTTTATATTTCTATTCATGTTTGCTTAGTTGTTGTCTGTTTTTGTTTGTTTTTTTTTTAATTCATTATAATACAACACTGTGGTGATGTTAAAGGTGTAAGGTGAAAGGTTAAAAGTTGTCTCAATGACAGACTTTTTGCAAAGGTTCAATAGAAAAGGTCGTCGTGGCTGCTACAGGATATACAATTTTGTAAAAAAAAAAAAATTGTTGTGAACCGAAATAACATTCCTGGTCGAAGGAATATAGACATGTCATTTTCGCTTTTATTTTTAGTCTCTGACAACTCGATTGGGCGCTTTCGAGAAGGTTCCTGTGCCAGCCATTTCTATCTTTGGTCATGAGCATTAGAACAGGCTAATTGTGGAGGGGATATATATATATATATATATATATATATATATATATATATATATATATATATATATTGTTTATCAGTTTCACACATCAAAACCATTGCCTAGAAATATTTTCGATCGATACTGATTACTTAAATAAAATATAAACATAAAAACCAGAGTTAACCTTTCTTGATTCACGAGCCAGTTTCATTATCATCGACTGACCCCCCTCCCCCCCCCCCCAGGACCCCGATCATTACAAAAATAAAAAATTCATCTCGATCCCACTTCATTACTATGAACTGACCATGAAGGGACGGATGGTCGTGCGGTAAAGCGCTCGACTGTCGATCTGAAGGTTCGATCTCCGGTGAGGACCAAGGGAATTTTTTTCAGGTCTTGGCTCAAGGTCCCGATATATCTCCCGTGGTGCTCTGCATGGGCATAGCACTATCGGCTATGGTGGGGATGAAAGAAGGGCACTGCAAAAAACCGTCCCATCAGTGGCTTACAGGATCTAAGAGATTTCATCTCATGCTTACGGGAACACATCACACATCACCCACTTCATTATTACGAACTGACCACGTGGCGTCCTTCCATTGGATCGAGCCCCCCCCCACCCCTTTCTCTTTTCCCCAGAAATATGTGAGACAATATTGCGTTTAAACGAATTTACCAACAGGGACCACCCTAATACTCTCATATCATTGAAATAAGGTCACCCGCGAACCCAATTTCATTAAAACAAACAGACCATCCTTAAATATCCTTATAAATACATAATCGTCTAACCCGTGTGTCTCCCTCAGGTAGTTTTCATATCGTGCGGTGTAAGCGTTGTAACCGTGTGTCAAAGGAAAATATTATTTTTTTTTTCAGAATTAAAGGCAAATTGATTCAGCCAGCGAACCCCACCACCTCCCCCCCCCACACACACACAAAGAAACATTGGTTTAAAGAGCATCTAGCCTGTACCGCGAAGCTGTTCTCACGCTTGAATCTTTACATTTAGAAAGGTGACTTGTAGAATAGAAGACACAGAAGGCGGTCGTTGTTCAGCTCATTTAAACAATCTTTATACAAACATGGGCGTCGCTAGGAATTTTTCCGGGGAAGGGGGCAAAAATTTTCCAGGGGGTGGGGGGCAAATAACAACTTTATGACATTTTTTTCAAAATGTAGGGGGGGGCAAATTCCCCCCCACTTGCCCCCCCCCATGAATACGCCCATG
>JAGDYQ010000119.1:403671-420476 GCA_021962125.1 Bulinus truncatus
AGTATCCACCCCGTGGAAACTTGTATCAGTCCGGTGGGGGGGAGAGAATGAAATCTAAGAAAAAGTGGGTGGATGAAGACTTTGGGGCTGTATAGGGTGGGGGATTAGGGTAAGGGATGGGGGGGGGTCGAGACAGATCTGTTAAAGGCGTCAATCGTTGCCCTGGGTTTTGAATACAGCAAGCTGCCATTTTCATTAGCTGCACGTGAACAAAATAAAGCAAGGTGGGTGTTAAATTAGTTAGCTCTCATGAATATGAAATTTCGGATTGATCTCGGAACTGTATTATTATGTATACAAATTGATGAAAGTTGTGTTGCTTTTTATTTTCGTCTTGTTTCGTTAAGCACTTGCATCTTTTTTAAAAAAAAAAAAAATTAGCTTCTAGTTTTGTATTTCAAAAGAAATGTCTTTTGGTCGAACTTTGTTTCGTAGAGTTGTTGTTTTCGTATTCATTAAGTTGTAAGAATAGTCTATCGTCAATTCGATCAGTCGAAATGTATTCCGTTTCTTTCAAAACTGTTCTTTTTTGTTATTTGGTGACCTCATTTTAAATCATCAGCTGACGTTTACGTCAAAATGACGTCACACACCTCTGTTTTTCCACAACTTGGGTTTTTCTCCAGAGGTGGAACTAATTGCGGTGAACTGAGCGTGCGCTGTGGTCCATGACTACTAGGGAACCCCACTAGAATTGGTCAAATGCACGCCACTTTTACACTGGGATATTTATGTTTGCGATCTATAAATGCATTTTTTGAGTAATTAAAGATTTAATTCGGCACGGGGGTCTCAACTGGCCTAATTCCAGTGGCGTCTCTATAGGGTGCCGGCCACACCGGGCTGAACCACCGACATAGAGTCGACACCAAAATCAACAGTTCTAAATTTCACACAGAAAGAACTCGGTGTCACCATGCAGAGCAAAAGCACAGGGTACCACCATGCAGATCGTCTGGAGCTTGGGTCAATGATTACAATAGAAACTGTTCGGATCAATCTGGAGTTGCTTTTTTCTTTTTTAATATTCTAAAAAAAGGGACACGCATGTGGTCACTGGTTTCAAAAAATTGATACGTAGTTAACAAACTCAGTTTATTAAAGTAATACACATCTTTGGAGAAATATAGTCAGTAATAGGCTTTTACTAGCGTTTTTATCGGTAAACAGTATGTTTTAAGGGTGCAAATTATCTAAGGTCTAGTGCAGGAAAAATTGAAATATGTACCATTGCTTATGGTGGACGTCTTGAGGGGCGGACTCTGAATTCTCCGCACCGTGACACCAACCATAGTGAAGCCATCAGCTTCGAGCTGCTGCATATTACCCAGTTGATTTATTGCTGTATCAGTTAGCGTACTGTAAGAAATATGCCAACATGTCAAGGATGGATGATTGACGGGTTTTTGATTTATTTTAATTTATACACACAAGAGACTGTTCCACAAACAATTCCAACAAAACGTGGAAGTCAAGTTTAATAAAAACAATCCAATACTCACTTTAATTACAGAAATAATCAACAATAGTTACATCATGTTATCGCTTCAACACAAAATACCTCATCATAGCTCCTTCGCCTCATTCCTGATGCCACAGTAATCCACACCTTTCCTAAACTCAAACAAAACAAGGGAGTCAAAAACAATGGGATCTCCTTCTTTTTCTCGTCAACCGTCTCTGTCTGTCCCTTTTCACTTCGGTTTTAATAACCCATTCATTTGGTGCGTTACCGTACTACAGGGAATTCCCTCTAACATCTACATTGATACAATCATTAATTGTCTATCTATATAACTATCTATCAATCTATATGTCTGTTCATCTAACAATGTGTCTGTCTATCTATCTATGTCTGTCTATGTCCTTCCATTTCAACAAAGAGCATCAAGATTTGTTTTTTTATAATTTTATCTCTCACTTGTTTTTTTTCTTGTATATTTAAAATTATTATTACTTTAAAGCTCTATTGTGTCATGCATGATTAACAAAGAATGTCAGGTGTTTGGGGGGGGTTGTGGATTATTTTTAAACCAATATGTTGTGTTTTTTTCTTATTGCAAAATTGATAGTACTGTATTAATAAAATGGGTACTAACATTCTGCTGATTATAATAAAAGACACGTGTTTTTTTTTGAATGTATTCATCATTCCATAACGTTGAGAATCATTTGTCAAAAAAACCAAGCTGACGGCAGATTGCATGGACGTGTGAAGTTCAATAGGCTTGCTTGATTCTTTCCTTTTCCGTTGTCTCTCTGGTTTCATTCGTGTCTTAGTCTTAGAGACATGTTGACATTTGTCATCATCTCGGTCCAAGACGAAACTAGAGGTTTGTACGCGAGTAACAGTGTATACATAGTTTCCTGAGCCGCTGTTAACATATAATTAACCGCGGCATAACAGTATTGTAGTTTATAGAGCAGAGTTAAGGCTTATTCATGGGAGATATGCCCGCGAACGTCGTTGGTCCAATAAGATCCAGAAAGGTCGGTCGAGCGGTAACCCGGTGTTGACCAATGAGCTGCTCAGCTAAGCGGACCCGTTGTCTTAGCTTCTCAATTTTAGAAATTCGATGAGGTATTGTTTTCTCGGGTGATAAGCTCCGTAGATTGTGTCTACGATTCGACTCGATGATTCATCAACTCATTACTGATGCCAATATTGAGATGTTTTGATTCTTTCCGACTTCATGTTTTTAGCAAGTTGGGTTATTGTTTTTGCACTCAAAAGTGGCAAGAAATGAAATTTTACCGACTCCTATTCAGAACCGTCTCTTGTGGTACTAGTTGCTCTGGAGCCCTCACTGAAAGAGGATCTTTCCAGTAAAATGATTTGATTCATGTTATTAAGTTCCCCCAACAAACTTCCTAATCTCAGCCCCTAGGCCCCTCCCCAAAAACACACAGAGAACGGCCTTTCACCTAGTCTATATTTGTGATAGCAATACGTTACAGAGTAATTTTTGTTTTTCTTCCTACACTCATGTTTAACACCCTTGATTACTGTTGCAACGATTTGGCCTCTTAGCAACGGTAAAACCGAGGTGGCAACATGTAACTGTCATCGATAGATAGTCGAACCAGTTACCTACCTAGCACAGCTAAGACTACAAGTGACTTCTACAATTGACTATATTTGCACCCGTAGGATTGAAGGGGCGCCCACTAAATAGAGCAGGGATTAAGTACAGTAGAAGCGCTCGACTGTCGACCTGAATAGGTAACCCAGGTTCTGAGGGGGTTTTACCAAGGAAATGCAACAGGTCTTGGCTCAGTTACTCCGATATATCTCCCTTGGTGCCTCCATGGCCATTTTTTATCGGGCTATGGTGGGGATGAAAGAAAGGGCACCATAAAAACAGTCCCATTATTGGTTCATGGGATCCAAGAGATTTCATATCATCCTTACGGGACTTAGTACACCATTACAGCCCGTAAAATGGCAGACATTAGTTTACTTTATTTCTTACAATCATGACATTGTTGAAAAAATAATAGATAAAAAAAAAAGTGTACAACACATGATGATACTTTTGTAAAGTGTACATATTGATACAAGTCGCGATCACTCTTTGTTTTCGTCCTGAGTATCTTCTTCTCTTAAACTATAAGGTTTTAAGTTCTGTGCTGCACAGATATTACAAGCAGATCTACTCTCTTGATTTTCCCCCTGAAATCTTCTCGCAACTATATGATTTAAAGTCCAAAACTGTTAAAACATTCTCTACACGGAGAATAAGCTGAACCAGTGGTCGTTCCAGGAGTACCCTTGTCTCTTCCTGTGAATGTCATCCTAAGTGGACGAATTCTCCCTTCCTGTACTTATTTTTCTTGGTCATTTAACCGTAATGGGCCACTGATTACCCGCGGAGAGAGCACTGCTTATCTGAGATATACTGTCCAGGTGAGTATCATAGTGAGATGTTATTATACGGTAATTACGTAACCTTTAGGGACATCTTTACTAGAGCGCATTGTTGGCATGAGCGTTATTGTACCCTAGAACACTGCTATTTGAGGTGTTGTACCCTAGAAAACTGCTATTGGAGGAAGTGTACCCTAGTATCACTTCTATTGAGGTAAGTGTTGTACCATAGAGCACTACTATTGGTGGTGTTGTAACCTAGAACATTGCTTTTTGGAGAGTAATCGTTACGTAGGCGTAGCATACGCTGTTTGTTTGTTTTTTGTGTTATTGCTGCACATCGATTTATGGAGTTACGCTTCATTTTCTACTGTACGCTTAGTTAGTGTCCCACCGTTTTAAAACCCGTGGGTTCCGACCTTTGACCTTTATTACGGTTGGGCAAACTATTCGGCGCACGTGGTAGAGGCGGCCTTAGCAGTGTACTGCAGTTCGCGGGGCACTAAATATAGTGTCATAAATGGGAGTAGTAGAGCCTTAAATGGTGTTGATATACCGTTTCACTTCCCTGCTATCCAAGGCCTCTCAGGCTAGATGCCTTCGGCGGTCGCCCTAGCTGCCGCTCCAAAGTAAGGAAAAGCCACTGCACTGGAAGTATCAACTCTATGAAAATAGAGCTACAAGGGCACCGAAAGGTCTTTTGCTCAATGCACCCAAATATCTATGAAATGAATCTGCACTGAGAGAAGCAACCAGTATATTGAAGTTGGTAGGTCCAAAATATTAGGCAGATGAAATTTGGTATGTCTGCCTTAAATTTAAGTAGGATCAGAAAACCAGTGGGCTTGATTTTTGGTAGGTCCGGACTCGCAATAACCGTACATCGGTTGAACGCCCCATGATCTACACAGTATTTCAAGAGAACCTTAACAACAGCTCTGGCGCACTCTGTTGAACTTCGATATAACCCTAAACAAATTACTGTCATATCAAATCCCGATAAGCATGTTATGCATGTCAGGATCCAGTATCGAACCCACTTAGAATGAGATATATGGTGCACTGTCCCAGTGGCGTAGCGAGTTTGACTCCTACCGCGGCAACAATAACTTTTTAGCGCCCCCCCATCTTCAAAAATCAAACAATATTAAATGGTAAAGATACCATTTGGCGCCCCTTTGTGAGTAACGCCCAAATAAGTGCCCCCGCCCCCTCATTACGCCACTGCACTGTCCTTATGTCCAGGGGAGCCGAGAGCCAACAAGGGGCCTTTAGGGCTGGACACTCATTGCGGGCCACTTTATAATAAACAATGAGTCGTAAAAACAATGACATGTAAGGTCAGCAAGTTGCCCCCCTTACAGATATGGGGCACCTAGCAATGACCCCCTGGTTCCCCCTATGGGGCTTGCCTGCATATGGCTACAATGACCATAGATACACTATGATAGTCTTAGGGACCTCGAACCCGCAGCTTCACTACACTGATAGGCTCACAACTCACCCCTCTACCTTGATTAATTACATGTGTTGGTGTCGTCGTGCTTTTTTTTTTTTTTTGTGTGGTGATATTTCTTTCTTTGAATCAACATAAACCCCAAGTCTATTCTTAAGATATGGCAATACGGAATGAGGAGTAAAAAAATTAGGCCTAATGTGAATACAAGTTATTTTAAAAACTATAGGGTGATCGAAGCTGAACAACCACACAATTATGAAAAGCCTCTTTTTTCTTATACCATCTTTTTTACTTTTATATCCAAAGTACAAAAACCGAAATATATATTGTATATTCCTAAACACTTTTTAATATAAAGTATATATAACATATATATTCATATACAACATCCAAGAAATAAAAGTATACTAACCAGCAAAGAGCTGTTTGGTTATATATATATATATATATATATATATATATATATGTATACATTTGTTCATGGGTTCATCTAAGTATAAGAAACGAATGTACATCACGATATCACGATATGCGCTTTTAAAGGTCGGCTAAATTACTTTGAAAAATAGTGTTAGTTGCATTGTTTTATTTTTAACTCAGATATGCGTGTGTGTGCGTTTTTCTGTTTTTTTTTTTCAAGTTCACCATTTGCGAACCTTTCAGCACATCCAAAAAAAAAATTGGGGTTAATTGTTTAGCAATCCTAAATCTTTCATACCTTATCAGGACATATGAAATTCAAAGGAAAAGCCGGTCAGACATGTAAAAGAGAGTTGGGGAGGAAGTTATTAAAAGGGTTGAGGCTACTTGAGACAAATTAAAAGGACTCTAACTGACAGGTGGACAATAGATATGGTGAAGTGAACCTTCCATCTGGAATAGGCTGCTCTAATGTCACTGAGAGTCCACAGAAATTAAATTAGAACTTTTATTCCACGCCATAAAAAAAATAACGTAAAGCTAGCTTAGAATTGATCAGTTCATTTATTCTAATTTCAGTTATTTGGTCAATGGAAATACTCCCATTTTATAAAATAAATTCTATAAATGTTCTTATTCGGAAATAATAATAAAATTTTAATTTAAAGGGGGAATTGATATCCTGTTATTCTGTCTCGTCTGGTACATTGCCGGCATTTTACGGAAACTTGCGGTGTTTTTGATTCCGGTCGTCGGGCTCCATTCTAGCGGGAAGAAACGCATGAAACTGATTTATTATTGTTCCTATTTATTTGTAGTGTTGAACGAAATTGACCAAAAAAAATAAACTAGAAAATATCTAAATTAAATCTAATGACAAAATTTTATAAGATTTGTTTATTTGTTTGTGTATGTTGCATCATAAGCTTGCGGAAGATTTTATTTTCCTTTTTTTTTTTTCCTTTTTTTTTTTAAAATAACTTATTGTATTTGTTTTCGTCTTGTCTTGTTCCAGCAAAAGCTGATAACATAATATATATATATATATATATATATATATATATATATATATATATACGGGATTTGGGCTCTGCGTTTCAAAATCTGAAAGTAAAAAAGTAGTACAACAGTGTTCCAGTTTAAAATACATTCATGAAAAAATCGGATCTGCCAGAAACCAAAAAAATAACTTAGCCTGTACCGATCTAGCTAAGAGGGATATAACTCTATGCAAAGGTTTGCTGGGTACAGCTAGAATTCTTACAATAGCAGGCAGAGGAAAGGAAAAAATGAATATTGGTTACGTTAAAAAAGGGGAGAGAAATATGTAGAATCAACTAACTTATTTAGAATCCAGAAATGTCAAGGGATAAAACAATTTGACACAGCTGTTGGCTCTAAGTATACCACTTACTCATTTCGCTGGCAACCGTGCGCAGCCGTTGTTTTCCTAAATCACCCAGCTGTATGTGTGAGTGTATGTGTGTGTGTCTAAATATTCACTGGCCCATCAACTTTGTGGCTTCACGTTCTGATTCAATTGATTATTGGTGAGCTATGGCAGGAGGGCAATGCGCTAGGTCTGTTCTGCGGTGATATATTTCTACACCACCATTTTTCTATATGATATATTGATGCGGTATTTAGCGGAATGAGGGAAAAAAAATAAGTAGTTATTGCGTCATTGAAATCTTGAGCACAGTATTTTGCAATCATATGATGCTAATTTTTAGCATGCACCAAACCGATGTTGGGGTAGTTTTGGAGTAAACGTGCATCTTAGATCATGGCCCTATGGATGGGCAAACTAGGCGACCTCCTGAGCCTCCGCTGCATGAGGGGGGCCCATTCAAGAATGTATACCTATTATATATAATGCTTAGACTAACAGATACTTCACCCTAGACCCCTTAAACATCTCTAGTAGTCTCTACCTAGAGCCTAGATATACAGTGATATAACATGTCCACCGGTCAAGTATAGATATATAGTGATATAACATGTCCACCAGTCAAGTCTAGATAAACAGTGATATAACATGTCCGCCGGTCAAGTCTAGATAAACAGTGATATAACAATCCACCGGTCAAGTATAGATATGAAGTGATATAACATGTCCGCCGGTCAAGTCTAGATATGAAGTGATATAACATGTCCGCCGGTCAAGTCTAGATATGAAGTGATATTTAAATTCGATGTTTCATGGAGACAAAATCCGCCAACGAGTCCGTTTAGATCAAATAACAATTAGTCACGTGACACCCTGCTTTAGGCTGTGACGTCTACCATCTCCACCCAGCCGCTCCAATTTCGTGAACTTTACATTTTAAAAAAAATTCCTCTCCACCTCCCCTCCCCCTACTCCTCCCCCTCCTTTTCACCCCAACAGTATCCCCCCCTCATCCCAACGGAATCTATGTATGCACTGATATTTTCAACACTACAGTTGATGATACGGTTTGACCCCCCCCCTTCCACCCCCACACCCCCAGGCCGAAATGTCAAACCGGGCGCCCGGTAGTAACGTCCACCGTCACCAGCCCCCGCCCGCCCGCCCCCCCTCTCCGCGCTGCCCTCTCATACTTTATGCATCCCATTACATGCTCTGGTGTGCTGTATTCATTCCCAAGCTCATCCATTTATCTCGAAAGTTGTTATCACAACATGTATTCGCCTATTTACAACATTGTCTTCTAGATTTCCACTAGTACCGTATATGATCTGGAAAACTTATGCGTTACGATGTGCACTGGTCTTTTCTTTTTGTGTATTGTGCAGTATCACGTAGTCAAGTGGTCCTCAATTTTGTACGCTTCGCCACCCATAACAAGTTTTGATTTCATGGCCCACCATTAAAGAAACTGTTTTCCTTTATGCTAAAAATTACAATGAAAAACTACAACGAAAAGAAAAGGATAACAGTTAAAAAGGTGTCATTTATTGTACATTATATTCTTTCGTCCTAAACTTTGGCACGTTAACAAACTTTTAATTATGTACTATATATATATATATATATATATATATATATATATATATATATATATATATATATATAGAGAGAGAGAGAGAGAGAGAGAGAGAGAGAGAGAGAGAAAGAGAGAGAGCGAGATTGAGTTGAAATTATCCATTTATAGATGGTCGATCCTTTTAATTATAAATTTAAATTTTGTCGTCATCCACCTGAAATTAGTCCACAGGCTAACTTTGAGACGAATGGCATATTGGTGTAGATACTCGACTGTCGACCTGAGAGTCCTGGGTTCGATCCGCGTGAGACCCATGGAATTTTTCCAGGTGAAATTCGGTGCAAAGTCGTCCCACAAGTCCCCCCGGCTTTAAATGGGCACCTGACTTTAAGTTGGGGAAGTAAAGGCGGCCGGGCGTTGTGCTAACCACACGATCCCTTCATATGCCGAGGTTATAGAAACAGATGAATTCTACACTTCATCTGCCCCGATGGCCCGATTGGGCTAAGGGAACTTTACTTTTTAACTTTGAGAACAACTTGGTCAATCAAATTATGTTTCTGTCTAACTGGGCGGACTAAATTAGGCCCACACTGAAAATGTGAAAAAGGACCTTTTGTGGTGCAGTCAGTCCGTGACCGTAACTGACGTGAGGCAGGTAAATACAGTGGATCCCGCTTAATTGGGACACCGCTCAAGTGGGACAGCCGCTTATTTGGGACAAATCTTAAAGAAACTAAACATAGAAGCCAATAGTAAACGTGTATGTTTAATTGGGACAGCCACTTAATTGGTACAAAAAAGCTTCGGTCCTGATGTGTCCCAATTAAGCGGAATCGACTGTGTTTCGAATCTGAGTAATACCGTGGATCCTCAGTCAGCATAACATTGTCGTATGTAAGAAACGGATATATTTCATTTCGCAACACCCACTGCAAAGGGCAGCCTCGGCCATGGGGAGAAGGCGGAAAGGGCACTATACAAATGTGTTGTTGTTAAATGAACGATTCTTTATAATGTTGAGGTCCTCTTTTACTGCAACGACCAGGGGTTTTGTGGTACAATATGCGTGTCATCGGGACTCGTTGAATATTGTGTTAAATAGATTAGTATTAGTATAGGACATTGTTTCAGCTGACTCCGTGTGAGGTGACCATGTATCGTGTAACAAGTATCTCCATGACCCTACTTCTAGTTGACTATGTATCGTGTAACAAGTCTCTTCATGGCTCTACTTCTAGTCGGCGTGTACCAATTCTCTCCATGGCACTACTTTTAGTTGACGTGTAACAATTCTCTCTACGGCCCTACTTCTACTTGGCGTGTAACAATTCTCTCCAAGGCTCTACTTCTACTTGGCGTGTAACAATTCTCTCTATGGCCCTACTTCTAGTAGGTGTGTAACAATTCTCTCCATGGCCCTACTTCTAGTTGGCGTGTAACGATTCTCTACATGGCCCTATTTGTAGCTGACCAAGCCTCGTGTAACAAGAATTTCTATGGCCCTACTTCTAGTTGGCGTGTAACGATTCTCTACATGGCCCTATTTGTAGCTGACCAAGCCTCGTGTAACAAGAATCTCTATGGCCCTACTTCTAGTTGGCGTGTAACGATTCTCTACATGGCCCTATTTGTAGCTGACCAAGCCTCGTGTAACAAGAATTTCTATGGCCCTACTTCTAGTTGGCGTGTAACGATTCTCTACATGGCCCTATTTGTAGCTGACCAAGCCTCGTGTAACAAGAATCTCTATGGCCCTACTAGAGCAGGGTGAACTTCAAATGTTACAATCATTACACCCTTGAGGCGCAGGGTTTGTTTTGTTTTTTTTTTATCGTTGTCCGTGCAGCGTGAAACAAACAAGCATGGGGAAGAAAAATGTAAAAAAAAAAAAAATCTAGCGTCAGGGATTTGCCAAGTTTCATGGGACCAGTTAAATATTGATACGAGTTGCAACTCGTGACTGAACCTTCCCCCGCGCATACCCCGCTTCCCTCCCACCCCCAACATAGCCCACCAGCGCCGTCGGCAAAGTAAGAAAGATCACGGGGTGTTGCGGCATATTTTAGAGGGAAATATTTTTTTTTGGGTTATGGATAGCAAAGGGGGGTAATAGAAAGTGAATGTTGTCATCGTCGGAAAAGAACAAGAGTTATAGTTCTTAAGTCCAAACTATTACTGCGGAATATAGAAAGAGTATGTTATCATGGTCCATATTTTGCACAAGAGCTACGGTACTTAAAACCACAGCAGTAGTTCTCAAAATTTGAGTTGGAAGTAGCCATCTTTTAGTGCGGCGGATCGGCCATAACGTGCTATTTACTAAGGCAATTGCCTCAGGCCAGGCGCCTAAAGGTGGAGGGAGGGGGGAGAGTCCCTGCGATAGAAGCGTTTTGACGCAATACAATATTGACGTCTCTTGGCCTCGCTTTTGATACTCCCCTTAACCTCCCACACCTACCCACCGAGCATTTAGCCGTAATGTCAAAGCAACCTTTGAATGAATTGGCTGGGGTCTGGGTGGGGGGGGGCAGAGGTCACCAACCGTGAAATTTGTCTTGACTTTGAAACCCCTTCCCCCCCCCCCCCCCCCAAAAAAAAATGCGATACTCCAGATATCGAGTAGATACACGGGTTAACGCTAATTCATCACAGACCTTGACTAATACGTGTCCGTGTGTATATTTAAGATGGCGTATGAAAACAGGTCTACCATTCAAGTCACAAGATTGTCAAGCGTTCAAATAATGATCATTAAAATGATAATTCGGAAAAACTCAAATGTTGTTATTCATACCATCCACATCATATTCGTTAATGTTATTATTCATTTATTATCAAACTTAATAGCTAATGTTAAAGTTGATCTTATTATTGTTGTTTTTTTATTATTATCATATGAAAAATAAACCAAAACATGAATTAAAAAATTTTCAGTATAGAACTTTGAGAGACCTAATTCCATTTTTTTTAAAGTTATGTTGAATTGAATTTTAAAATATAATAAAAGAAACTACAAATTTCAAGCATTAAAAAAAAAAAAAATTACAATAATTAATCGTTCAGAATTTCGATAACATATTCCGAAAAAGTTTTTTTTATTTTTCTTTTTTTTTTATTTATCAAATTCGTGTTTATGAAATCACATTGTCATTCATGTTGTAAACTGAAAAAAATGTTAACAATAATCAATTAGATAACAAAACTATATTTATCATCGGAGAGAAACCCACAAGAAACCAAATGTCAACTGAATCGTTGAATGTTATCTTTTCTTTCTTTCTTTTTTAAATTATTATTAACCGCATCCACAATGCGAAAAGAAGGGGGGGAGGGATATAATGATAAAGAATTGAACGCAGCCCTAATACTTACATACACCCAGTGCATGGTGCAGAAATTATGGAGTTAACAGCAGCGTGCAACATTTTTATATCATCCAATAGACGTGTCTCTAAGCTAAATACAGAAAACGGTCTCCATCCGAAGTTGAACTGCGGGTTCTTTATATTTCTATTGATGTTTGTAGTTATTGTCCGCGTTTTGTCTGTCTGTCTGTCTGTCTGTCCGTCATCACCCTAGATCTCAGCAACCATAAGTCCACAGACCCATGATGTATATATCATTTTGTAGGTCTTGGCCTGCCAAAATGACTTTTTCCATTTCGCGATCTGACCTCTCAGAGCCGTAAAATGGAGCCATATAAAGTACCGTTTTTACTATATAAGCTATATTAATAATGGAGCACCCTATATCATCAGCAACCATAAGTCCTAGACCCATGATGTATATATCATTTTGTACGTCTTGGCCTGCCATGTGTACATCAAAAGTTCATTCGCGATAGGACCTCTGAGAGACCGGGCTTCAGGGCTCATAAGGGGCTTCTGTATTATATATGGCCCCATTCCACACCTTATTACGTTCAATAACCCATTAATTTGGTGCGAATTACTGCAGCACGTAGTTTCTGAAATTTATTAAGAAACTCATCAAATGAAATAGTAAGCTTGTGATCTGAGTTTAATTTGAAAGTATCAGAGCTATACAACAATTGAAGTGAGTTTTCGGACGATTAAATGACTACAATTTCGAATGTTTTCAATTATGAGTCCTATTTCAGTGAACTACAAACCACTTGTAGTTAGATTTTAGAGAAAATAATTTTTTTTTTTCAAAATATAAAAAACGTCTCTATAATATTTTTTTACAGATATATGCATTACACCATTGAATTTATAAACATTTTTCGAGGGTATAAATATTTACTGAAAGATAACAAATGTACTGATACATAACATGAAAATGCGCTAACGCGTCTTTGTCCAGAATGGATTTCAGGCTTAATTTGTATTTTTTAATTCATTATAATACAACACTGTGGTGATGTTAAGGTGTAAGGTGAAAGGTTGAAAAGTTGTCTCAATGACAGACTTTTCGCCAAGGTTCAATAGAGAAGGTCGTCATTGGCTGCTACAAGATATACAAAAATTTGTAAAAAACAAAAATTGTTGTGAACCGAAATAACATTCCTGGTCGAAGGAATATAGACATATCATTTTCGCTTTTATTTTTAGTTTCCTGACAACTCCGATTGGGCGCTTTCAGAAGGTCCCTGACCCAGCCATTTCTATCTTTGGTCATGTGGTTTGTTACATAAAAATAGAACAGACTAGTTGTGGAGGGATTTATATATATATATATATATATATATATATATATATATATATATATATATATATATATACATGTAACAATAGCTTTAGGTATATTCAGACCAGTTTAGAATCACTGTTCAGTTAGTAAGTCAACGTTGAAAGTTCATGGGCCCAGGATACATTCATATGTTTTGATAACTAGAAGTACAACGTTATATCTTTGTTTTAGGTAGAATTAGTCTGTCAGCACAGGTCGGTGACCTCTAGATATAGGTGACGATAGATGTAATTAGGGAGACAAAGAAATACTAGCCCACAGTGAGTTTTTAGCCGCACCCAATCCCTAGGCTGGAATAAAAGAGTAATTAATATGTAGATGAGTTAGAAAGGGGGTTTGGGAGCCAATCAGAAGTTCTGGGCGTTTGGGGCACGTGATAAATCATCACCACATATAATGGGATGTAAGTGAGTTTTTAGTAGGAGTGGGAGACAGGGTTAGAGGCAGAGAGCAGGTAGAGAGCAGGTTAGAGACACGGAGATAGAGACAGGAGGTCAGACGGAGAGAAGTGAGAGACAGTTAGGAAGTAGTGGGCAGAGAGGACGATTGAGAAGTTTAGTTGGGATCGAGAAGAGGGCAATAATTATAAATAGAAGATTTGATTTGTTGTATTATTCATCTTTCATGTGATGTAGAAATAAAGTATATTAGTCATTATTGACTCGGCTACCTTGCTAATTGAATGTTAGTAAAAAGTAAACTAACTATACACGCTGTGAACGCCTCCGAAGAAGAAGAAGAGAATCTCCACAGAAATTATACAAACAAATAAACAAATAAAAAACATGGCGTGACAATATATATATATATATATATATATATACTAGTTGCAAGTACCCGGCTTTGCCCGGAGTTTAAAATAAGGTTTTCTGTTTGCCTTTGTTTTCTCCCATCCCCCTCTCTCCCTCCCCCTCCCTCCTTACCCCCTCTCTCCCTCTTTCTCTTTCCCTCCCTCCCTTTCTCCCTCCCTCCCTCTCCTTCCCCTCTCTAACTCTCCCATCTCCCTCTCTCTCCATATCTCCCTCCCCCTCCTTCTCTCCTCCCGTCCCCCGTCTCTCCACCTTCCTCCCTTCCTCCTCCCCCTCTCTCCCTCCCTGCCCCCTCTCTCTCTTTATCTCCTCACTCCCTCCCATTTCTCCCATCCTCTCTCTCCCCTACCCCCTCTCTCCCCCCCTCCTTTCTCCCTCCCATCTCTCTCCCCCTCTTCCTCTCTCTCCCCTCCCTCCCCCTCTCTCCCTTTCCCTCCCTTTCTCCCTCCCTTTCTCCCCTCCCTCCCTCTCCCTCCCTCTCTCCCAACTCTCTCTCCTCATTCATCCCTCCCTCATTCCCTCTCTCTCCCTCCCTGCCCCCCCTCACTCTTTCTCTCTCTCCCCTCTCTCCCACCCTCTCTTTCCCTCCCTCCCCCTCTATCTCCCTCCCTACTCCCTCCCTTCTTTTCTCTCTCCCTCTCCCCCTGCTCCCTCTCCCCCCTGCTCCCTCTCCACTCTCCCCCTGTCCACCCCCTCCCTCCCTCTCTCCCTCCCTCCTACCCTCCCTTTCCTCTCTCCCCCTACCCCCCTCTCTCTCCCTCTCTCTCCCTATATCCCTCCCCTCCTTCTCTCGCTCCCCGTCCCCCCTCTCTCCACCTTCCTCCCTTCCTCCCTCCCCCTCTCTCCCTCCCTGCTCCCTCTCTCTCTTTATCTCTCACTCCCTCCCATCCTCTCTCTCTCCCTCTTTCTCTCTCACTCTCTTCCCTCTATCTCCCTCCCTACTCCCTCCCTTCCTTTCTCTTTCCCTCCCTCCCCTGCTCCCTCTCCTCCCTGCTCCCTCTCCACTCTCCCCCTGTCCACCCCCTCCCTCCCTCTCTCCCCCTCCCTCCCTCCTACCCTCCTTTCCTCTCTCCCCCTGCCCTCTCTCTCCCTCTCTCTCCCTATATCCCTCCCTCCATCCTCTCCCCCTCCCGTCCCCCCTCTCTCCCACCTTCCTCCCTTCCTCCTCCCCCTCTCTCCCCTCCCTGCCCCCTCCCTCTCCTCTCTTTATCTCTCACTCCCTCCCATCCCTCCCTCTCTCCCTCTTTCTCTCACTCCCTTCCCTCTATCTCCCTCCCCTACTCCCTCCCCCTTCCTTTCTCTTTCCCTCCCTCCCTTTCTCTCTCCAACCCTCCACTCTCCCCTCCCTCCCCCATTAATCTCCCTCCCTACCACCTCTCTCCCTCCCCTCTCCTTCTTTCCCCCCTCTCTGCCCCCACCTTCCCTCTCCCTCCCTGCCCCCTCTCTCTTTATCTCTCTCTCCCCCCCTCCCTCTCTCTGTACAATTAAACGTCAAAATTACGCTTCTTAAATAAACAGAAAACCTTATTTTAATCCCGGGCAAAGTCAGGTACTTGCAGCATAAGAAAAAAAACAACATTTTTTTTTCCCGTCCCTAGCCCTTTCTTCACCGTCCGTTCAATTACACATTCACTTGGTGCGCGATTTTTATGTTATAGTGAAGGCGATCCCATACCGTGGATACTTTAATATAGTAAAATACTAAAATAATTAATTCTACAATTAAACTACGCATTGTTGAGATTGTATTAATAATGTTAATAATGTCACAGAAACATTTTAATTAACGTATTTCGGTTTATTAAAGTGCACCTTAAATTTTAATCTTCCGAATACACAAAACGATAGGTAAATAGATATGACTATTGATTTCATCATGTTTACAATTGGAGTTTCCGGGAGTTACCCCTCTTTTAAAAATGTGTCATGGGGAAATGACGTCACAGAGGAATTTTTATCTATGGCGCCGTCGAGATTACTTTAATATAGTAAAATACTAAAATAAAAATAATTAATTACAATTAAACTACCCATCGAGATGAAACGAAACCTGTCCTATAACCTTCCCCATGTAATTATGTGTATGTGTAACAAATTTCACGTTATAAGGGAACAGACAGACAGACAGACAGACAGAGAACTAATGCGTCTTATAAGTATAGAGATATAATGTTTATCAGTTTCACACATCAAAACAATTGCCTAGAAGTATTTTCGATCGGTACTGATTACTTAATAAAAGTATAAACATAAAAACCAGAGTTAACCTTTCTTGATTCATGAGCCAGTTTCATTATCATCTACGACTGACCCCCTCCCCCCCCCGATCATTACAAAAATAAAAATTCATCTCGTTCTCACTTCATTACTACGAACTGACCATGAGGGGACGGATGGTCGTGCGGTAAGCGCTCGACTGTTGATCTGAAGGTTCGAGCTCCGGTGAGGACCCAGGAAATTTTTTTTCAGGTCTTAGCTCAAGTTCCCGATATATCTTCCGTAGTGCCTCCATGGGCATAGTACTATCGGCTATGGTGGGGATGAAGAAGGGCACTCAAAAGCCG
>JAGDYQ010000119.1:420976-511731 GCA_021962125.1 Bulinus truncatus
GAAAATCTGCATGAAATTGCATGATTTTCTACACTAACGTGGACCATAGTAATTTTGAATGTTGGAACTGACATCTTTGATGGACTGGGTTTTCTTATTGAGAATTTCCCTATTTTTTTATTTTAACAAATATATTCTGATATCTTTCTAAGTGAATAAGTACTTTTAAATGAATTTTTTGTGTAATATTTGCTTGCAAAAACATCATGAATGTAATGCAAAAATGTCAAAAAAAAAATTTTCAATGGTTTCTTAATTATTTCACCTTACTATATCACTGTATGTTTTAGATTTCATGTAATTTAAATAAGAATTATGAAATTTCTTTTTAATTTTATAAGAAAAACTACTTTCATAAAAATTTATGACAATTTATTAATATTTGATCTTTGGAGCCTTTGTTAATAGGTCACATGAGTACTCATTTCTTTGTCTTCTTTAATCTTATTATTGATATAACTTATTCCTCTATGTGACGTCAGAATTTATAGAACTAATATATATATATATATATATATATATATATATATATATATATATATATATATAACAGAACTCAGTGCAGTACACAATATAACAAATACTTTAGTACAACTATAATACAACTCTGCTTATTTAAAGATCTCATAACTATTTCTACTATGACAGACTACAAAACCTATGTCTATTCTAACCCTGTCAGCGCTATACTCTACTACATCTTTCTCTCATCTAATGTATATTAACTTATTCTAACTTAACTTTAAAAAGGTCGGGGGTAGGGGGTGATCATGCTCTCTATGCATATGTCATTACGGGCAACAAAGTAAGTTGGGAGCTTGACCATAACCTTGGGTTACGTAACATGGCCAACTAAGTTTACTTCAGTAATGGGGCAGCAGCACAATATAAAAACTGCAAAAACTTCAAGAATCTGCATCTGCATAAAACAGATTTTGGCAGTGAAGCAGAGTGGAAATTTTTTGCTACCAGTCATGGAAAAAGTCCTTGGGATGGTATTGGTGGCACAGTAAAGAGGCTAGTAGCAAGAGCAAGTTTGCAGGCAACTCTGGAACATTAAAAACTAGCGCCACATCAGGTGTACGATTGGGCAACCAAAAAAAACGTTCCAGGAATTCATATCTTTTTTGCAGCAAAGGATGACGTTAAAGTGCATCGTAGTTGTTTGGTTGAACGATTTGCTTCCATTCAAACCGTTCCTGGTACACGGTCACACCACCGGTTTGTGGCAGTAAGTGAAAAAAAAAACTCAAGATATTCAGGTTGTCATGTGATAACTGTGATACGATTGTCAAGTTGTCACAAGAACCTGACCGGGTAGTTGAACCGGCACCAAGCATTGCAGATCTGCATCCAGGACAGTTTGTGGCTGAAGTTTATAACACTGGTTTATTGGGTACATTACAGAACACGCTGTTGAACGAACATCAAGATATCTTGGTCAAGTTCATGAACAGAACACCCACAAACAGAATAACTTGGCCAAGTCGTGACGATATCTGCTGGATACCATTCACTAATGTACTGTGCAATCTTCCACCGCCAATGTTGTCTGGCAGCTCATCAAGACAGTATTGCTATGATGATGTGCATTTTGCCAATTACAAGAAACAGTTTGATAGTAGGACTGAGTGTACATAGATAAGATACCATTAGTTAACTGCATTGGCAGCATAATGAGCATACGTTGATATCCGCCTTGCATGGTTGCTGGTTAATAAAAACAAACAATCTGTAATTTGATTTTGTAACTTAAAACTAACTGTATTTTTTCATAAAATTTGATTGACATTTCATTGCTATGCTGATTTACCATAATTCACGTTAATGAGGCCCGTAGCGTGCGGGGTCAAATATTGATGAATACTGTCTGAAGTGCAATGTTTGGAATTTTTTAGGGCATTCTGTGTGCAAGCTACACTTGAGATAAATACATCATTCAACTCAGGATAAAACAATGAGTTAATACTGAAAAATACAGCCTGATAACTCTTTTAGTTTTTGAAATATTCGCTACGCAATATTCAGTAATAGTGTATACATCATGCAATTTCATGCAGATTTTCACCAAGAAGGCGTTAAGACACCAACATAAAATTTTCACCATAGCTAGTCCTTGCCAAGGTTAACAAGTGTGCAAAATATGAAAAGTCTGAATTACTGTCCAGATGGTCATCTGGGGGTCACAATGTGTGCAAAAATGGACGACCATGATGTTTAAGGGGCCCACCATGAGTACACTATTATTGATTAACAGGAATTCTCTATCAAAATAATAAAAACATATATGGTACTTACTAATTGTATAACAAACATCATTTCATGTCTTATAGGTTCTTGGCTATACCGGGTCAAATATTGATGAAAACTGTCTGAAGTGCAATGTTTGGAATTTTTTAGGGCATTTTGTGTGCAAGCTACACTTAAGATAAGTACGACATTCAACTCAGGATAACACAATGAGTAAATACTGAAAATTTCAGCCTGATACCTTTTTTAGTTTTTGAAATATTCACGTTCAAATATCGCGAAAATGTAAATGTCACGCGAACTCGCGACTGCCCTTAAAATTTTAAAAAATCATATCTCGGAAAGTTTATGACTAAATGGTCTAAAATTTTCAGGAATTAGTCAACTTTGAATGTACCACAAGCCATAAAAATTTCAGGAAGATCTGATAGGGTCGGGTGAACAATTGTCAAAAAACTGGTTGACATGGAAATGACCCAATTGAATTTATGATGGTATTAAGCAAAAAAATCGAACAATGCGTTCAGAACGCCATGAACTCGTTGATATTCGATTCTTTATAACTTTTATCATTATTATTATTACGCTCATTATCAATATTTCTGGCTCTTACATGAGTTATTCAAGTCATGTTTGAATGACACCAGTACTACGTGGGTTGGCAATTTTAACTTTGTTTAGCTGACGGCGCACATGGTTTAGTTTCAATTCAAAACGCAAGAAAGCTCTCGCTGTGTTTAAACAATTCAACTGTATTCAACCTGAACAGGGTCGGTCTCAGTCCGCCAGAGTCCTGAAGCAATCTCGTAGCATGGAGAATGTGTTGGTGAGGTTCAGATTCCGATGACAGGAGCGGGGGGGGGGGGGAGGTAAAGTTTTACCCCCACCCACCCACCCCCTCATGACACACAAGAGAAGTATCGTAGGCATCAAACTCGGGAAATACGGCACGCTGGTCGAGTACGCCTTAAAAGAATGTCTGGCGGTGACCATATTTTGAGCATCCCTTAAGAATTTGTTACGGGCATTGAAAAATTATATAAGAAATAAGAAATTCAACTGTGTTTTAGTTTTCATAACGAAAACAATCTTGTAATAATAAAAAAAAAAAGCTAAAGTGCGTCTTTCCGTCTTTTAAACAAGGGTTGACCTATTATGTTTTCAGTAAGTTTACTCCTGGGCTGGGCAGTATCGAATAAATCACAGGTCTCAATCAATTCAAATTAAAAAAAAAATAATTAGATTAATTATCGATTAGGTTTCGTTCCATGTTTTTAAAAATCTTAGTCAGGTATGAGGAACTAATAAGTTATAACAGAGAGTGTCTAGTTTAAGTCAAGCATGAGGAACTAATAAGTTACAACAGAGAGTGTCTAGTTTAAGTCAAGCATGAGGAACTAATAAGTTACAGCAGAGAGTGTCTAGTTTAAGTCAAGCATGAGGAACTAATAAGTTACAACAGAGAGTGTCTAGTTTAAGTCAAGCATGAGGAACTAATAAGTTACAACAGAGAGTGTCTAGTTTAAGTCAAGCATGAGGAACTAATAAGTTACAACAGAGAGTTTCTAGTTTAAGTCAAGTAAGAGGAACTAATAGGTTACAACAGAGAGTGTCTAGTTTAAGTCAAGCATGAGGAACTAATAAGTTACAACAGAGAGTGTCTAGTTTAAGTCAAGCATGAGGAACTAATAAGTTACAACAGAGAGTGTCTAGTTTAAGTCAAGCATGAGGAACTAATAAGTTACAACAGAGAGTGTCTAGTTTAAGTCAAGCATGAGGAACTAATAAGTTACAACAGAGAGTGTCTAGTTTAAGTCAAGCATGAGGAACTAATAAGTTACAACAGAGAGTGTCTAGTTTAAGTCAAGTATGAGGAACTAATAAGTTACAACAGAGAGTGTCTAGTTTAAGTCAAGCATGAGGAACTAATAAGTTACAACAGAGAGTGTCTAGTTTAAGTCAAGTAAGAGGAACTAATACGTTATAGAAGAAAGTTGTTTGTTGTTGCTGTTGTTGTTTCGCTAGTACGAGCTGTGTTAGGGCCGTGACCTCTAGTGGTGGGTTGTTTACTTAGGATATCACTATGTTCAACAACGATACATCATCAGTCATAAAAAGAATATAGTGCCTTCCGTGCCGGTCCTTAATCCTTATCAGCCAATACTTTTTTTTAATTGGTCCAAGTCCCTGTCATGTCCACGACTGCGATGTAAATGGAGGCGCCACGGTGTCCACTGCTCATGTCTCCCAGGAGACGGCTGATGGGTCGAGGGTGCAGACGGCTGTCGTCTCTGAGATTGGAACCCTTGGTCTGATCGTCGCTGACTTTCCCCACCCCCCGCCCCTACCCACCCCGAAACACACAAATGTCTCCTTCCTAATCAGGCTGCGTCTGGACATGGTATGAGGTCAGCGTTCCAACCCCCAGTGTTTCTCCAACCCGGCGCCCCTCCCCCCCCCCACAACCTATTTTTTAAAGTTATTTATTTTGCGTTACGTAAATGTCAACGTAAACGACGATAATAGTCCCTTACATCATATGACTAACTACTGCCCGTCGCTGGACATCTATTACTATCGTCTGTAACAAGAAGATTGAAGTAGTGGCCAATCATATTCTTGATTAGTCCACTCACAGTAGTCACAGACTGACAGGTACTGTGCAGATAAAAAGGGCTTAGTCACAAACAGACGGGCGCGGTGCAGGTACAGTGACAATAGGCACAAACCGGTGGAACTGTGTAGGTACAGCGGCTATAGGCACAAACCGACGGGCGCGGTGCAGGTACAGCGACTATAGGCACAAAAAGACGGGCTCTGTGCAGGTACAGCGGCTAGAGGCAAAAACCGACGGACACTGTGCATTACAGTGCCTATATGCACAAACCGACGGTCATGGTGCATACAGAACGTCTATTTGCAAAAGCTGACGGGCGCGGTGAAGGTTCAACCAAATAGGCGCATTACGTGTGAACGCATCTCATCCTAAGGATGTCTTTTTCAGGACTTTCCACGACTTTATTAGCTCAAGGTTTTTTAAATTATTTTTAACGTTGGACATTTGTGTTCGAACATATCCAGGCACAAAACACACCAAGACAGCGCTAAAGCTTTACACCAATATATTTTCAACGCGGCGCATACACATTTTTTCTGTCGCATGCAGCTTTCGTAAAATATGAAATTCTTCAAGGCTTGCTGTACTTTTTGTTACAAAAAGTTTGTTGTACTAGTAATTGAGGTAATACAAGTAGTTTGTTGTACTAGTAATTGAGGTAATACAAGTAGTTTGTTGAACTAGTTATTGAAGTAATACAAGTAGTTTGTTGTACTATTTGTTGGGGTAATACAAGTAGTTTGTTGTACTATTTGTTGTGGTATAAAAGTAGTTTGTTGTACTATTTGTTGGGACAATACAAGTAGTTTCTTGTACTATTTGTTGTGGTATAAAAGTAGTTTGTTGTACTATTTGTAGCAAAATGTTTGTTGTACTAGTAATTGAGGTAATACAAGTAGTTTGTTTTTGTACTAGTTATTAAGGTAATACAAGTAGTTTGTTGTACTATTTGTTGTGGTATAAAAGTAGTTTGTTGTACTATTAGTTGGGGTAATACAAGTAGTTTGTTGTACTATTTGTTTGGGTAATACGAGTTCAGGTTGGCTCAGCCTCGCTCTAGCCGTGTTGGCATACTTGTAAATTAAACTGGACAACCTATAGTTTTAAAGATTCTGAATTTATTAAAAAAAAAGGAAAGTTAGGCCTATATATATTTTTTTTGAAACAGAAAATATTTCCACTTGTACACTGCTAGAAACTGTAACGTTGGTGTAGGTGGGACTACAACTGATTGATACTACACTTGCGCATAAGTGCTAATATACAAAGACGTTGTAGGATTATTACAATTATTATTATTATTCGTATATAAAACTTTATATATATATATATATATATATATATATATATACATTCATATATCGCATGAAAGTATTGTTGTACTATAATAACTATAAATGCGCGCAACTCTTGCCGATTGAGAAATTTTGTAAGCTATCGGCGACCCACTTGAAGTTATGTATTACAGCACTTTGAGAAAATCACTGCTTGCTATATACTATTTAATATCAGCAGAGTTATCTTCAAGATATGCGAAAGCGAGCTGATTGGCTAAATCATTGAACTGAAGATGAGTTCTTATTGACAACTGTGTATATGTGAATTGACCACTAAACAATTTTTTAACGGGAATAAATCATGTGAATTTAGTGGTGAGTGAAATCCGAAATGTTTCCGACATCTGGTCTACAATGTGACAGCGGTTGTAAGTATTTTGATTGAATATTTCCAATCATTTTATTAAGTATATTTATTGAGACATTTTGTGTGCAGACAATAATGATGTCCATTGTTATTGTCTGGGTGGTTGAGGGTAGAAATAAACATATATAGTAAAGATGACATGGTGTTTTTACAATGTGTTATGTGACTTGGTGTTTATACAATGTGTTATGTGACTTGGTGTTTATACAATGTGTTATGTGACTTGGTGTTTATACAATAAGTTATGGGGCATGGTGTTTATACAGTGTGTTATATGACATGGTTGTATACAATGTGTGTAAATAAGACGCCGTTTTTATCCTATATTCACAGTTTAATTCATATAGTTGCGTGTGTCTGTATCATGTGACATTTATGAATTCATTAATTGGTTGGTTGGAAGAAGGAGACTATTATATTTAAAGAAAGATTAAAGGACGGACGGAGAAACAGACAGACAGACAGACAGACAGACAGACAGATAGATAGATAGATAGATAGATAGATAGATAGATAGATAGATAGATAGATAGATAGATAGATAGATAGATAGATAGATAGATAGATAGATAGATAGATAGATAGATAGATAGATAGATAGATAGATAGATAGATAGATAGATAGATAGATAGATAGATAGATAGATAGATAGATAGATAGATAGATAGATAGATAGACAGACAGACCGATGGATGGATGGATGAATGGATGGATGAATGGATGGATGGATGGATTAATAGATAGATAGATAGATAGATAGATCTATTTAAGCTAAAATGGATGGATGTACGGACGGACGGAAAGACAGACAGACAGATAGATGGATGGATGGATGGATGGATGGATGGACGGACGGTCGGACGGATAGATAGATAGATAGATAGATAGATAGATAGATAGATAGATAGATAGATAGATAGATAGATAGATAGATAGATAGATAGATAGATAGATAGATAGATAGATAGATAGATAGATAGATAGATAGATAGATAGATAGATAGATAGATAGATAGATAGATAGATAGATAGATAGATAGATAGATAGATAGATAGATAGATAGACAGACAGACCGATGGATGGATGGATGAATGGATGGATGAATGGATGGATGGATGGATTAATAGATAGATAGATAGATAGATAGATCTATTTAAGCTAAAATGGATGGATGTACGGACGGACGGAAAGACAGACAGACAGATAGATGGATGGATGGATGGATGGATGGATGGACGGACGGTCGGACGGATAGATAGATTAGATAGATAGATAGATAGATAGATAGATAGATAGATAGATAGATAGATAGGTAGATAGATAGATAGATAGATAGATAGATAGATAGATAGATAGATAGATAGATAGATAGATAGATAGATAGATAGATAGATAGATAGATAGATAGATAGATAGATAGATAGATAGATAGATAGATAGATAGATAGATAGATAGATAGATAGATAGATAGATAGATATTTTACGATCTATTTAATCCATATTCTAGTATTGATAGCATTAGGCTCCTAGCCAAATCTAACGATAAAACATTATTTTTCTTTTTCGTTTTTAATGTGAGTTCACCGTTTATGCTGTGTTCAAACACAAATACATGCATGGAACCCCCAATTGCACGAGTGTGACTTCTGTCTAATGGCACCCGACACCAGCATCCGTGTAATCAAAATAACCGGTCGCTACGGATCAACAATATTCGCTTCTTATCCATCTTTTTCATTGAAATAGAAACGTGACGAGAACATATTAAACGGCATTATTAATGATTTTTTTTTGTTATTATTTTTTTTTCTTAATAGGACACCGGTAGTAAATAGAAAAAAACATATATATGTTTCTGGGCATCACACAAGAAAACAAAACAGCGCTAATGCTTCGCGCCATCAACTTATATTAACATAATTAGCCTACCAGATCTTTGCTTTCCAGATTATCTCTGATCACTGTTGCTACTGTTCCGTCAGGTAAAATTTGAAAGTTTCTATTCATCCGTACATCCGGTCTGATTCCTCTGAAATAACTCGTTGTCCAATTTTCAGTGGTTTTTTTTTTGGCAGAAGTGGGAAATATTTGACGAAAAAATTAAATAATAAAAACAATTAAAAAGTTGTTTGCTTCTCTCTCTTTTTTTTTATAGAATGTCCTGGTCCCTTATCGTTTAGTACGGTATCTTCTGCTAGCAGCACATAGCTTGCAAACCCATGTAGGCGCCACCCCTTGTCCGTCTGATAAGCCAAGGAGAAGCGTCTTTCCGTTAGCCACAGCACCCAACTGAAGCGAGAACTGTCATAGTCTCCCTTTTTATATATACCCTGCGTGAATCCAGCTGCTGGTACGGACATTATATCGATACCCGTCGTCATGAATTATTCACAGTCTATTGGCGTTTTCGATACTACATTTAACTTTATCTGACAATCGAAAGACGCAAAAAAGAAAAAAATGGATCGATACATTAGTATGTAAATTCGTCCACAGAAAATGTATTATTTTAACACTGTCTGTAAAATAACATTAAAAAAAAAACAATTTAATAGCAGGAATATATGAAGCACTAAGCCATGGGTCGGCAACCTTTTTAAGACGGAAGAGCCAAAAGTTATAATTTACAATTTTTCTCAGTTTTTAAAGAGCCACTAAAATTGTTGTTTCAATAGTATGGTATTTGATGATTAGGCCGCAATTTGACATCGAAAGAGTCTCATGCGGCTCGCGAGCCGTAGGTTGCCGACCCCTGCACTAAGCAATGGTTTTTATCTACTGAAAGTAAAACATTAAAAAAAAAACTAGCGCGAAATTAAAAAAAAAGATTCCCTTAGATTTAAACAACTCGAATTCACACAAAAAATATAAAGCTAAGCTGTTCTTTCACTGTGCTACTTACCTCACTTACGCTAATTGACAGATGTGCAGAAGCTGTTTATTAATTCATGTTAACATTTGGGGTGCGCGCACGCTTTATTTATTTGTTGTCCCTCCCCCTCCATATATAAAAGCTGCGATATGTTATGGGTTTTTCTTCTGCGGTTCACGTTGAATGACGTCTTTGTGTGTGTGTGTTTGTGCGCCTGTGTGTGTGTGCGTGTGCGCGCGTGTTTGTGTGTCTAATTCGATGTGGCTGCGTATCGATCCTAGACCAAAAAAAAATGAATCGCGGTTGTTGAAGTCGATTGTTAGACATGAATCGAAACCACTAAGATTCGACTACAATGTTCATAAGTGAATACACAAAGTTTACCCTGTTTTGTCCGTTGGGTCGATTACTTCCCGTAAATTTATACCACTCGAATAGGTGGCTCATAGAGCCGCTTTCATGAATAGGCAAACCAGGCTGCTCAGTAGAACTCCCAAGTCGAGACTTGATTTTTGACAGCCACACAATTATGGACAATATTATCACTAGTCTTTGAGCCCAGGGCTTAAATTACTTAACGTTTTGGGGCTAGAGGGGCGCCAATTTTCAAAGGATAGTAAGGGGCCCATTATTTGCCCAATATAACGACCTTTAAAGCTTTTTTATTTTACCTGGGCTTCAAAATGAATCTTTATCTAGGGCCACAAAAAACGTAAAACCGGCTCTGGGTTTTGTTCAACTGTTTGTATAACAGTTGTAGTTTTTTTTTATGATTATAAATGTTATTCCGACACTATGTATACTAAAGTAAATGTAAAGACTTCACATTTTATTTATTTATTTGGTTTTTCCCCCAAAATGATCAATTACTAAAAGTTTTCTTGAGCTGCAAATAAATTGATTTTTTTATTGAACTTCTGATACTCCTTGCTATATTCTTTTTATCTTTTTTTTTTCTAAAATTTAACTTTAAAATTATTTTCATATTTAATATGATTGTCCTAACAAAAAAACAAACAAAACAAAATATCAGTACATGTATACTAAAACTAAAATGGAACCCCCCTCACGTGCCCTTTTACTCCTAAAAAAACCTGGCCACGTCACTGATCTATATATTGACGCTATTCCGTGACTGTGTTGGTGGATAACACACAAATACCCCAGTCTGTAAACATGTAAACATGTCAAACGTTATCATCCACTGGGTGTACTCGGTGAGATTTTAAAACAAATTTATTTCAAAGAAAACATCGTTGCTTGAAGATGCTGGGTCGTATTTCGATTGTCCTCCCCCCCCCCCCCCCACCCTCCTACTTTGTTCCGTTTTGCATGCCATTCTGGCTATTGGGTATCTACTGAATTATGAATGGATAACGATAATTTTTGTTCGCCTAATTGTTCCGGCAGGAATTTTTTTTATTGTTTCAGTTCAATAAGGAAATCACAATATAAAGGCTAGATTCTTTGAAGGAAATGTTCTTAAAGATTTTTTTATGGTTATGGAACATAACATAAGAAAGTTCTATTGGACAAATTTTGAAAACCAAAGTTAACAATTTTTTTTAAAAAAAGGTAGTCCTAATCTGGTGTGGTAAAGAACCCGTAAGGATGGGTTGGTTAACTTTTAGATACTAAAAACAACTGACTGGACTTTTTTTATTCTTAGGGTGCCCTCCTTTCATCCCAACACTAGCCGAAGGGTGCAATGGTCATGGAGGCAACACGGGAGTAAAAGTAGATGATAAGCACAGGGTCTAACTAATGTCAGGGTCCCCATTTTAGGCTCAGTGGTCTTTGCACACTCGGCTACGGTGGTGATGATAGAGATGACATTGGTGTTCAGTGGTCACAGTTCCACAAGAATGGGGAAATCACAAGAGACCTTAGCTTGAGAACCACTGGGGTGATCGTGCTTGATATGTTTTGTGGTGGAAAATTGTTTCTTAACACATCATTCCGTAATATAAGTTTGTGGTGGACAATTGTTTCTTAAATCATCATTTCTTAATATAAGTTTGTAGTGGACAATTGGTTCTTAACACATCCTTCCGTAATATAAGTTTGTGGTGGACAATTGTTTCTTAACACATCCTTCCGTAATATAAGTTTTGTGGTGGACAATTGTTTCTTAACACATCCTTCCGTAATATAAGTTTTGTGGTGGACAATTGTTTCTTAACACATCATTCCGTAATATAAGTTTGTGGTGGACAATTGTTTCTTAACACATCATTCCGTAATATAAGTTTGTGGTGGAAAATTGTTTCTTAGCGCATCATTCCGTAATATAAGTTTGTGGTGGACAATTGTTTCTTAACACATCCTTCCGTAATGAATGCTATTACGCATAAAGCACAAGTTAAACGTACAAACGAATACATGTTGATTAATACAAGTTAAACGTAAAAACGAATACATGTTGATTAATACAGGTTAAACGTACAAACGAATACACGTTGATTAATACAAAGTCAGTAAACAAACCTTAACAAATGCATGAGCAAAATAAAAAGATTGGACTTAATATAATTGCAGCGAAATGATTCCAGACAATAAAAGTGTATTGTGTTTTGTCCTATCTTGGTAAGTGAAAAAGTAAAGCCAAATTCACTGTGCCATTAAGGACCATCGAGGCAGATGGTCAGCCGCCTTTACTACCATGACTAAAATCAGGTGCCCTTTTAATGTTATGTGGACTTAGACCTAAAAATAGTTCCTTGGTTCTGACAGAGGATCCAAACAGAGACACTCAGGCGCTGTACAAAATGACAAGTAATACAATGACACAAAATAAATGGCTTGCAAGATCCAGGAATTAATATTAAATAAATTATATGGAGCAATGGGTACAACCCCCATACCTGATTGCGCTAGGATAAAGCTCTGGTCAGAATTTAAGGGATATTTTAGAGCCCCAGGTAGAGAGATATTTGGGAGCTCCAGTTGGACAGATGTTTGGGAGCACTATGTGGACAGATGTTTGGGAGCACTTGGTGGGAAGATATTTGGGAGCTCCAGGTGGAAAAATGTTTAGGAGCTCCAGGTGGACAGATGTTTGGGAGCTCCAGGTGGACAGATGTTTGGGAGCTCCAGGTGGACAAATGTTTGGGAGCTCCAGGTGGACAGATTTTTGGGAGCTCCAGGTGGACAGATGTTTGGGAGCTCCAGGTGGACAGATGTTTGGGAGCTCCAGGTGGACAGATGTTTCGGAGCTCCAGGTGGACAGATGTTTGGGAGCTCCAGGTGGACAGATGTTTCGGAGCTCCAGGTGGACAGATGTTTGGGAGCTCCAGGTGGACAGATGTTTCGGAGCTCCAGGTGGACAGATGTTTGGGAGCTCCAGGTGGACAGATGTTTGGGAGCTCCAGGTGGTCAGATGTTTGGGAGCTCTAGGTGGAGAGATATTTGGGAGCCGTAGGTTGAAAGATGTTTGGGAACTGCAGGTAGAGAAATATTTGGGAGCTCCTGGTATACTTTCAGAGATATTTGGAGGCCTAGGTTAAAGTTCCTCTCAGGGCCGTAATAGCATTATATATAATAGATAATAATACAGGAAGGGGGCTTTGGGGTAGTGGGAACTCTATGCAGTCACCTAGTCTACGTATCCCTAAGAACGACAAATTCCTTAGGCACTAGCGAAAACCTGCGGATCTGAATGGGTTATTTTAATTCAATTCAGAATTAAGTATTTTTTCACTTTTTTTACTTGAGCAGCCGCAGTGTGTAATCTTTCTTATTTTGACTTTACTCTGTTTCTTCTTCCTTCCTAATACCATCACACATCACAGTGAAATATTACAAACGTACAACATACTCAACATCAACATTGACATAACGAATGTCATACACCTGTCTGATACCATCACACGTCACAGAGAAACATTACAAACGTACAACATACTCAACATCAACACTGACATAACGAATGTCATACACCTGTCTAATACCATCACACGTTACAGTGAAACGTTACAAACGTCCAACATCAACATTGACATAACGAGTGTCATACACCTGTCTGATACCATCACACATCACAGTGAAACATTACAAACGTACAACATACTCAACATCAACACTGACATAACGAATGTCATACACCTGTCTAATACCATCACACGTTACAGTGAAACGTTACAAACGTCCAACATCAACATTGACATAACGAATGTCATACACCTGTCTGATACCATCACACATCACAGTGAAACATTACAAACGTACAACATACTCAACATCAACATTGACATAACGAATGTCATACACCTGTCTGATACCATCACACGTCACAGTGAAACATTACAAACGTACAGCATACTCAACATCAACATTGACATAACGAATGTCATACACCTGTCTGATACCATCACGCGTCACAGTGAAACATTACAAACGTACAACTTACTCAACATCAACATTGACATAACGAATGTCATACACCTGTCTGATACCATCACACGTCACAGTGAAACATTACAAACGTACAACATACTCAACATCAACATTGACATAACGAATGTCATACACCTGTCTGATACCATCACACGTCACAGTGAAACATTACAAACGTACAGCATACTCAACATCAACATTGACATAACGAATGTCATACACCTGTCTGATACCATCACGCGTCACAGTGAAACATTACAAACGTACAACTTACTCAACATCAACATTGACATAACGAATGGCATACACCTGTCTGATACCATCACACGTCACAGTGAAACATTACAAACGTACAACATACTCAACATCAACATTGACATAACGAATGTCATACACCTGTCTGATACCATCACACGTCACAGTGAAACATTACAAACGTACAACATACTCAACATCAACATTGACATAACGAATGTCATACACCTGTCTGATACCATCACACGTCACAGTGAAACATTACAAACGTACAACATATTCAACATCAACATTGACATAACGAATGTCATACACAAAAAATATTGGCGGATGGGTTGATGAAGGGGTTACCGCCAAATTGCCCGGAATGTATTGCTAAAAGCAGGATAATCTTCTACTGACAAATAATTTAACCCGCGTCAGTTGAGTTGGTCAACAAAAATATTAAGATTGGGTGGAGATAAATAAACCAATTGACTTGTCCCCATCTTGGAATGAGAAATGACGAAACATCGCTATCCCCCCCCCCCACACACCCCATTTCACATTAAATTTAATTTTAAAAAAATAGAAAGAGGGCCTTGTAAATTTTACCCCACCCCCTCCTTTTTCCCTCGCCCCCCCCCCTCTTTGGCTTGATCAAAATCTTCTAAAAGCCCGCCTTGGGCATTTCTCCATCTGACGGTATTATACTGTCAACGGCTTCACGCTCAAGAAAAGTTTTACCGACCTGTTTGCCGTACTCAGATCCGTCTTCGATAATCACGAGGGAAAATCTGGCCAGTAATTCTTTCCGTAAACACTGTAGGGTTTAGCCAGTCACGGCGAAGACTTGCCAGGAAGTATCGCGCGAGGGTTTTCCTACTCATTCAGACAACATATCTGGTATAACCGGCTCATTTATTTTTTTTCCGCATTTTTTTCGATTTTATTTCTTTGAAATGTATTTTGACTTATTTATTTGTTTTACCTTCGTCTTACAAAGAAAAATTTATAAAAAAAATGTATATATAAAACATTAAAATTTCAAAGATAATTTCCTACATTTTAGAAAGAATAACAGAGGTCTTATTTTTAAAAAAGTCTAAAAATAATAAAAAGGCGAGAATAAATTCCAAACGTAAGATACGCAAGTGTTCCACAACGAGGCTTGAGGGTTAAATGCAATTAGTGGGAACAATGGACTTAACAAACAGGACGTTCCCCTGGCCCATGCTAGCGACATGTCCACTCCAAATTCTCGTTTTCATGGGCCGCTCCTTATAGCCTCCGGTCACTACGTTTCGAAGATCAATTTTTTTTTACTTCAATCTCTCTCTCTCTCTCTTTCTCTCTCTCTCTCTCTCTCTCTCTCTCTCTCTCTCTCTCTCTCTCTCTTTCTCTCTTTCTATTCTCTTCCCGCGCCCCATCTAACTTCTATTCCTGCCCATACACGGGGGAAAAAAAACCAGCAAGCTTCAACTAATTCTTAGGTGGTGGGGTGGGGGAGAAGAGAGTCTAAATTTGATCTGATAATAGTATAGCAGTCTTTTGTGACGTCATACTGGTCAGCTCCCGTAGATTTCCTCCTCAACAAAAGAAAGAGTTGGCTGAAAGTGCTGATCTTACAGAGAAGAGTGCTGTGGTCGCACTATTTGAAATGTCGAGATTTCCACAAAGTCTAATTTGCGTCATTCCTTTCTTTGGAAAAGCTTTATATATATATATATATATATATATATATATATATATATATATATATATATATATATATATATTATATATATATATATATATATATATATATATATATATATATATATAATACGTGGTCATGGCAGGCTAAAGTAAACAAGTAAACTCCATTCAAGATTTCAGAAATACTCATTTTTTTGTGGCTGAGTTTATTGAACAAGATTTTCTCATGAAATAAAATTAAATTAAATTCTGTGTACGATATTTTAAAAAAAAATGCCAAAATTAATTTCGTTTATTTATTTTTTTTTATATCTTTAATGATCAACCAATCATCTTCGAGGACAGAAGAAATATGTATTTTGTCCAAAAAAAAATATTTGGCTGTCAGGGTTTACAAACAAGAAACAAAAGTTAGTAAAAAAAAGCGTCCAATATTGAAGTAATGTGTCATCGTTTGATCACAGGTTCAAACTGAGTTCTGAATGAATGTTCACAATTCACAGAATATTTTAGTTGTGAGTATTTTGTAATCTGCAGCATATTTCAAGTGAATTTTTTTTTCGAAATTGTTTCGTTATTTTTTTTTACAATTTGAAATGTTTGATTACTTTCATTCGTATTTTTAATCGTGTCCTGCTATGTTTGGTACCAGGGGACATAGTGGGTATGTCACAGTAAGAAGTAAGGTGATATATATATATATATATATATATATATATATATATATATATATATATATATTTAGAGAGAGAAAAAGGGGGAAGAGGGATATAGGCAGATAGAGGGAGAGAAAAAGAGGCAGGGAGAGATAGAGGGGAAGAGAGAGAAAGAGAAAGAGAGAGAGAGGGAGGGAGGATAGAGAGGAGGAGAGAGGAGGGGCAGAGAGAGAGGGGGTATACATCTAGATTGCTAAATCGTAACGAGACGCATGTTAAAAGTTAATTTAAAGAGTTGAAGTCGGGTGATAAAACAAATAAAGATGACAAAAAAAAATATCCGCTAACAAAACCAACATGTAAATGAGAAAATGAAAATTTCCCGCGGCCTCTTGACCGTGCGTCCAGACGTGTGTGTAAATGGGCAGCGGACCCATTTCATCAGCCTCAAAAGCGCCAGTTTCAATTAATGGCTGACATGTCAGGCAGTGTCCACCTTGAAACTTGTATCAGTCCGGTGGGGGGGGGGGGAGAGAATGAAATCTAAGAAAAAGTGGGTGGGAGTGAAGACTTTGGGGCTGTATAGGGTGGGGATTAGGGTAAGGGATGGGGGGGGGGTCGAGACAGATCTGTTAAAGGCGTCAATCGTTGCCCTGGGTTTTGAATATCACAGCAAGCTGCCATTTTCATTAATGCACTATGAACAAAATAAAGCAAGGTGGGTGTTAAATTAGTTAGCTCTCATGAATACGAAATTTCGGATTGATCTCGGAACTGTATTATTATGTATACAAATTGATGAAAGTTGTGTTGCTTTTATTTTCGTCTTGTTTCGTTAAGCACTTGCATCTTTTTAAAAAAAAAAAAAAAAATTAGCTTCTAGTTTTGTATTTCAAAAGAAATGTCTTTTGTCGAACTTTGTTTCTAGTGTTGTTGTTTTCGTATTCATTAAGTTGTAAGAATAGTCTATCGTCAATTCGATAAGTCGAAATGCTATTCCGTTTCTTTCAAAACTGTTCTTTTTTTGTTATTTGGTGACCTAATTTTAAATCATCAGCTGACGTTTACTTCAAAATGACGTCACACACTTGTTTTTCCACAACTTGGGTTTTTCTCAGAGGTGGAACCAATTGCGGGTGAACTGAGCGTGCGCTATGGTCCATGACTACTAGGGAACCCCCACTAAATTGGTCAAATGCACGCCACTTTTACACTGGGATATTTATGTTTGCGATCTAAATGCATTTTTTGAGAAATTAAAGATTTAATTCGGCACGGGGTCTCAACTGGCCTAATTCCAGTGGCGTCTCTATGGGGGTGCCGGCCGCACCGGGTGACACCAACATAGGGTCGACACCAAAATCAACAGTTCTAAATTTCACAGCAGAAAGAACTCGGTGTCACCATGCAGAGCAAAAGCACAGGGTACCACCATGCAGATCGTCTGGAGCTTAGGTCAATGATTACAATAGAAAACTGCTCGGATCAATCTAGAGTTGTTTTTTTTTTAAATATTCTAAAAAAAAGGGACACGCATGTGGTCACGTGGTTTCAAAAAAATCGGATACGTAGTTAACAAACTCAGTTTATTAAAGTAATACACATCTTTGAGAAATATAGTCAGTAATAGGCTTACTAGCGTTTTTATCGGTACAGTATTTTAAAGTAAATTATCTAAGGTCTAGTGCAGGAAAAATTCGAAATATGTACCATTGCTTATGGTGGACGTCTTGAGGGGCGGACACCCTGAATTCTCCGCACCGGTGACACCAACCATAGTGAAGCCACTGCTTAAAGCTGCTGCATATTACCCAGTTGATTTATTGCTGTATCAGTTAGCGTACTGTGAAATATGCCAACATGTCAAGGATGGATGACGGTGGTTTCTTTGATTTATCTAATTCATACACAAGACACTGTTCCACAAACAATTCCAACAAAACGTGGAAGTCAATTTGGGTTAAAACAATCAATACCACTTTAATTACAGAAATAATCAACAATAGTTACATCATGTTATCGCTTCAACACAAAATACCTCATCATAGCTCCTTCGCCTCATTCCTGATGCCACAGTAATCCACACCTTTCCTAAACTCAAACAAAACAAGGGAGTCAAAAACAATGATCTCCTTCTTTTCTCGTCAACCGTCTCTGTCTCGTCCCTTTTCTACTTCCGTTTTAATAACCCATTCATTTGGTGCGTTACCGTACTACAGGGAATTCCCTCTAACATCTACATTGATACAATCATTAATTGTCTATCTATATAACTATCTATCAATCTATATGTCTGTCTATCTAACAATGTGTCTGTCTATCTATCTATGTCTGTCTATGTCCTTCCACAACAAGAGCATCAAGATTTGTTTTTTTTATAATTTATCTCTCACTTGTTTTTTTTTCTTTGTATATGTTAAATTATTATTACTTAAAGCTCTATTGTGTCGTATGGTTAACAAGAATGTCAGGTGTTTGGGGGGGGGGGGGTTGTAGATTATTTTTAAACCAATATGTTTGTTTTTTCTTATTGCAATGTACTGATAGTACTGTATTAATTAAAATGGGTGCTAACATTCTGCTATTATAACAAAACATGATGTGTTTTTTTTTGAATGGTTCCATCGTTCCATAACGTTGAGAATCACTGAACAAAAAAAAAAACCAAGCTTGACGGAAAAGAGTGTATGGATGTGTGAAGTTCAATAGGTTGTTTTGATTTCTTTCCCTTTTCCGTTGTCTCTGGTTTGTTTCGTGTCTTAGTCTTAGACACAGTTGACATTTGCCCAGCTCGGTCAAGACAAACTGACATTTGTACGCGGGTCAGTGTATACATATTTCCTGAGCCGCTGGTATATAATTAACCGCGGCATAACAGTATTTATGTTTATAGAGCGGTTGCTATTCAAGGGAGATATGCCCACGAACGTCATTCGTCCAATGAGATCCGAAAGGTCTGTCGAGCGCGTGACCAGAAGTTGACCAATGAGCTGCTCAGCTAGGCGGACCCGTTGTCTTAGTTTCTAATTTTAGAAATTCGATGAGGTATTTGTTTTCTCAAGTGATAAGCTCCGTAGATTGTGTCTACGATTCGACTCGCGGATTCACGAATCATTACTTGATGCCAATAATGAGGTTTTGATTCTTTCCGACTTCTAAGGTTTTAGCAAGTTGGGTTTTTTGTTTACTCAAAAGTGGCAAGAAATGAAATTTTACCGACTCCTATTCAGAACCGTTCTTATGGTACTAGTTACTCTAGAGCCCTCACTGAAAGAGGATCTTTCCAGTAAAATTATCTTATTTCATGTTATTGGGTTCCCCAACAGGCACGTCTTCCTAATCTCAGCCCTAGGCCCCTCCCCAAAAAACATAGAGAACGGCCTTTCACCTATTCTATATTGTGATGCATACATTACAGAGTAATTTTTGTTTTCTTCCTACACTATGTTTAACACCCTTATCACTGTTGCAACGATTGGCCCCTGTAGCAACGGTAGCACCGAGGTGGCAACGGGTAACTGTCATCGATAGATAGTCGAACCAGTTACCTACCTACACAGCTAAGACTACAAGTGACTCTACAAATGACTATATTCAATGGGATTGAAAGGGCGCCCACTATAAATAGAGCCAGGGGTTGTGCGGTAAAGCGCTCGACTGTCGACCTGAAGGTAACTGGTTCGAGGGGGACCAAGGAAATTTAACAGGTCTTGGCTCAAGTTATCGATATATCTCCCGTGGTGCCTCCATGGCCATTGCACTATCGGCTATGGTGGGGATGAAAGAAGGGCACCATAAAAACCGTCCCATTAGTGGTTCATAGGATCTAAGAGATTTCATATCATCCTTACAGGGACTTCATACACCATTACAGCCCGTAAAATTGCAGATGATTAGTTTACTTTATTTCTTACAATAAGGACATTGTTGAAAAAATAATAGATAAAAAAAAGTGTACAACACATATTATATTTTTGTGCAGTGCACATATTACAAGTAGATCACTCTTTGTTTTCGCCCTGATATCTTCTTCTCTTAACTATAATGGTTTTAAGTTCTGTGCTGTACAGATATTACAAGCAGATTACTCTCTGTTTTCCCCCTGAAATCTTCTCTTAACTATAAGGATTTAAAGTCCAAACGGTTAAAACATTCTCTACACGGAGAATGCTGTCCAGTGGTCAGTTCCATGGAGTACCCTTGTCTCTTCCTGTGAATGTCATCGCTAAAGTGGACGAATTCTCCCTTCCCCTTACTTATTTTTCTTGGTCAGTCTAACCTAATGGGCCACTGATTACCCGCGGAGAGCACTGCTGATCGAGATACACTGTCCGTGTGAGTATCATGATGTTATTATACAGAAGGACATAACCTGGGACATACTTTACTAGAGGGCATTGTTACATGAGCGTTGTTGTACCCTAGAACACTGCTATTTGAGGTGTTGTACCCTAGAAAACTGCTATTGGAGGTGTTGTACCCTAGAACATTTCTATTGGAGGTGTTGTACCATAGAGCACTGCTATTGGTGGTGTTGTACCCTAGAACATTGCTTTTTGGAGGGAATCATTACGTAGGCGTAGCATACGTTGTTTGTTTGTTTTTTTTGTGTTATTCCATGCACATTGATTTATGAGTTACTTCATTTTCTGCTGTACGCGTAGTTAGTGTCCCACGTCTAAAACCCCTGTGGGTTCCGACCTTTGACCTTTATTACGGTTGGGCAAACTATGCGACCGCCTATGGTGGAGGCGGCCTTAGCAGTATACTGCAGTTCGCGGGGCCTAGGGCTAGTGTCATGTGTGGGGTAGAGAGAGCCTTAAATGTGTGTTGATATACCGTTTCACTTCCCTGCTATCACAAGGCCCTCTCAGGCGCGATGCCTTCGGCGGTCGCCCTAGCTGCCGCTACCAAAGGGCAGCCACTGCACTGGAAGTATCAACTCTATGAAAATATAAAGCTACAAGGGCACCGAAAGGTTCTTTTGCTCAATGCACCCAAATATCTGCGAAATGAATCTGCACCAGAGGCGCAACCAGTATGTTGAAGTTGGTAGGGTCCAAAATATTAGGGAAGATGAAAATTGGTATGTCTGCCCCCCAAATTTTGGTAGGATCGAAAACCAGTGGCTTGATTTTTGGTAGGGTCCGGACTCGCATGACCCGTACATCGGTTGCGCCCATGATCTGCACAGTACCCGGAGAAACTTAACAACGGCTCTGGCGTACTCTGTTGAACTTCGATATAACCCTAAACAAATTACTATCATATCAGGTCCCGATAAACATGTTTGCATGTCAGGATCCAGTATCGAACCCACTATAGAATGAGATATATGGTGCACTGTCCCAGTGGCGTAGCGAGTTTAACTCACTCCCGCGGCACAATAACTTTTTAGCGCCCCCCCCCCCCCATTCAAAAATCAAACAATATTAAATGTAAAATATACCATTTGGCGCCCCTTTGTGAGTAACGCCCGGGCCATGATGCCCCCGCCCCCTCATTACGCCACTGCACTGTCCATATGGCCAGGGGCGCCGAGAGCCAACAAGGGCCCCAGGGCAGGACATCATTGCGGGCCACTTAATAAACAATGAGTCGTGAAAACAATGACATGGTCGGGGCGGCCGGGCCCCCCTTACAGATGCGGGGCCCCTGGCAATGACCCCCTGTCCCCCTCTCGGCGTGCCTGCATATGGCTACAATGGCCATAGATACACGATGATGGTCGCAGGGACTCGAACCCGCAGCTTCACTACACTGATAAAGCTCACAACTCACCCCTCTACCTAGATTGAGTACATGTGTTGGTGTCGTCGTGCTTTTTTTGTGTGTTGACATTTCTTTCTTTGAATCAACATAAACCCACAATTTATTCTTAATATACGGCAATACGGGATGAGGAGTAAAAAAAATTAGGCCTATATGTGAATACATAGTTGTTTTTTTTTAAAACTATAGATCAGAAGCTGAACAACCACACAATTATAAAAAGCCTCTTTTTCTTATACCATCTTTTTACTTTTATATCCAAATACAAAAACCGAAATATATATTGTATATTCCTAAACACTTTTACAATGTAAAGTATATATAAATATATATATTCATATACAACATCCAAGAAATAAAAGTATACTAACAACCAAAGAGCTGTTTAGTTATATATATATATATATATATATATATATATATATGTATACATTTGTTCATGGGTTCATCTAAGTATAGAAACGAATGTACATCACGATATCACGATATGCGCTTTTTAAGGGTCGGCTAAATTACTTTGAAAAATAGTGTTAGTTGCATTGTTTTATTTTTAACTCAGATATGCGTGTGTGTGCGTTTTTCTGTTTTTTTTTTTTTCAAGTTCACCATTTACGAACCTTTCTTCAGCACATCCAAAAAAAAAATTGGGGTTAATTGTTAACCAATCCACAAATCTTTCGCACCTTATCAGGACATATGAAATTAAAAGAAAAAGCCGGTCAGACGTAAAGAGAGTTGGGGGAGGGGAAGTTAGTAAAGGGGTTGAGGCTACTTGAGACAAATTAAAGGACTCTAACTGACAGGTGGACAATAGATATGGTGAAGTGAACCTTCCATCTGGAATAGGCTGCTCTAATGTCACTGAGAATCCACAGAAATTAAATTAGAACTTTTATTCCACGCCAAAAAAAAATACGTAAAGCTAACTTAAATTGATCAGTTCGTTTATTCTAATTTCAGTTATTTGGTCAATGAAATACTCCCATTTTATAAAATAAATTCTATAAATGTTCTTATTCGAAATAATAATAAAATTTTAATTTAAAGAAATTGATATCCTGTTATTCTGTCTCGTCTGGTACATTGCCGGCATTTTACGGAAACTTGCGGTGTTTTGATTCGGTCGTCGGGCTCATTCTGGCAGGAAGAAACGCATGAAACTGATTTATTATTGATATATTTATTTGTAGTGTTGAACGAAATTGACCAAAAAATAAACTAGAAAATATCATTAAATCTGTGACAAAATTTTATAAGATTTGTTTATTTGTTTATTTTATGTTGCTCATAAGCTTGCGGAAGATTTTATTTTCCTTTTTTTTTTTTCCTTTTTTTTTAAATAACATTGTATTTGTTTTCGTCTTGTCTTGTTCTACCAAAAGCTGATAACATAATATATATATATATATATATATATATATATATATATATATATATACGCGATTTGGGCTCTGCGTTAAATCGAAAGTAAAGAATTAATACAACAGTATTCCAGTTTAAAATACATTCATGAAAAAATCGGATCTGCCCGAAACCAAAAAAATAACTTAGCGTACCGATCTAGCCTAAGGGGGGGATATAACTCTATGCAAAGGTTTGCTGGGTACAGCTAGAATTCTTACAATAGACAGAGGAAAGGAAAAAATGAATATTAGTTGTTAAAAAAAGGGAGAGAAATATGTAGAATCAACTAACTTATTTAGAATCCGAAATGTCAAGGGATAAAACAATTTGACACAACTGCTGGCTCTAAATGCCACTGTTCGCACAACCGTGTGTAGCCGTTGTTTTCCTAAATCACCCAGCTGTATGTGTGAGTGTATGTGTGTGTGTCTAAATATTCACAATACATCAACTTTGTGGCTTCACATTCACAATTCATTGATTGTGGTGAGCTATGGCAGGAGGGCAATGCGCTAGGTCTGTTCTGCGGTGATATATTTCTACACCACCATTTTTCTATATGATATATTGATGCGGTATTTAGCGGAATGAGGGAAAAAAAATAAGTAGTTATTGCGTCATTGAAATCTTGAGCACAGTATTTTGCAATCATATGATGCTAATTTTTAGCATGCACCAAACCGATGTTGGGGTAGTTTTGGAGTAAACGTGCATCTTAGATCATGGCCCTATGGATGGGCAAACTAGGCGACCTCCTGAGCCTCCGCTGCATGAGGGGGGCCCATTCAAGAATGTATACCTATTATATATAATGCTTAGACTAACAGATACTTCACCCTAGACCCCTTAAACATCTCTAGTAGTCTCTACCTAGAGCCTAGATATACAGTGATATAACATGTCCACCGGTTAAAAGTATAGATTATATAGTGATATAACATGTCCACCAGTCAAGTCTAGATAAACAGTGATATAACATGTCCGCCGGTCAGGAAGTCTAGATAAACAGTGATATAACAATCCACCGGTCAAGTATAGATATGAAGTGATATAACATGTCCGCCGGTCAAGTCTAGATATGAAGTGATATAACATGTCCGCCGGTCAAGTCTAGATATGAAGTGATATTTAAATTCGATGTTTCATGGAGACAAAATCCGCCAACGAGTCCGTTTAGATCAAATAACAATTAGTCACGTGACACCCTGCTTTAGGCTGTGACGTCTACCATCTCCACCCAGCCGCTCCAATTTCGTGAACTTTACATTTTAAAAAAAATTCCTCTCCACCTCCCCCTCCCCCTACTCCTCCCCCTCCTTTTCACCCCAACAGTATCCCCCCCCCTCATCCCAACGGAATCTATGTATGCACTGATATTTTCAACACTACAGTTGATGATACGGTTTGACCCCCCCTTCCACCCCCACACCCCCAGGGAAATGTCAAACCGGGCGCCCGGTAGTAACGTCCACCGTCACCAGCCCCCGCCCGCCCGCCCCCCCTCTCGCATGCTGCCCTCTCATACTTTATGCATCCCATTACATGCTCTGGTGTGCTGTATTCATTCCCAAGCTCATCCATTTATCTCGAAAGTTGTTATCACAACATGTATTCGCCTATTTACAACATTGTCTTCTAGATTTCCACTAGTACCGTATATGATCTGGAAAACTTATGCGTTACGATGTGCACTGGTCTTTTCTTTTTTGTGTATTGTGCAGTATCACGTAGTCTTAAGTGGTCCTCAATTTTGTACGCTTCGCCACCCATAACAAGTTTTGATTTCATGGCCCACCATTAAAGAAACTGTTTTCCTTTATGCTAAAAATTACAATGAAAAACTACAACGAAAAGAAAAGGATAACAGTTAAAAAAAGGTGTCATTTATTGTACATTATATTCTTTCGTCCTAAACTTTGGCACGTTAACAAACTTTTAATTATGTACTATATATATATATATATATATATATATATATATATATATATATATATATATATATAGAGAGAGAGAGAGAGAGAGAGAGAGAGAGAGAGAGAGAGAGAGAGAGAAGAGAGAGAGCGAGATTGAGTTGAAATTATCCATTTATAGATGGTCGATCCTTTTAATTATAAATTTAAATTTTGTCGTCATCCACCTGAAATTAGTCCACAGGCTAACTTTGAGACGAATGGCATATTGGTGTAGATACTCGACTGTCGACCTGAGAGTCCTGGGTTCGATCCGCGTGAGACCCATGGAATTTTCCAGGTGAAATTCGGTGCAAAGTCGTCCCTACAAGTCCCCCGGCTTTAAATGGGCACCTGACTTTAAGTTGGGGAAGTAAAGGCGGCGGGCGTTGTGCTAACCACACGATCCCTTCATATGCCGAGGTTATAGAAACAGATGAATTCTACACTTCATCTGCCCCGATGGCCCGATTGGGCTAAGGGAACTTTACTTTTTAACTTTGAGAACAACTTGGTCAATCAAATTATGTTTCTGTCTAACTGGGCGGACTAAATTAGGCCCACACTGAAAATGTGAAAAAGGACCTTTTGTGGTGCAGTCAGTCCGTGACCGTAACTGACGTGAGGCAGGTAAATACAGTGGATCCCGCTTAATTGGGACACCGCTCAAGTGGGACAGCCGCTTATTTGGGACAAATCTTAAAGAAACTAAACATAGAAGCCAATAGTAAACGTGTATGTTTAATTGGGACAGCCACTTAATTGGTACAAAAAAGCTTCGGTCCTGATGTGTCCCAATTAAGCGGAATCGACTGTGTTTCGAATCTGAGTAATACCGTGGATCCTCAGTCAGCATAACATTGTCGTATGTAAGAAACGGATATATTTCATTTCGCAACACCCACTGCAAAGGGCAGCCTCGGCCATGGGGAGAAGGCGGAAAGGGCACTATACAAATGTGTTGTTGTTAAATGAACGATTCTTTATAATGTTGAGGTCCTCTTTTACTGCAACGACCAGGGGTTTTGTGGTACAATATGCGTGTCATCGGGACTCGTTGAATATTGTGTTAAATAGATTAGTATTAGTATAGGACATTGTTTCAGCTGACTCCGTGTGAGGTGACCATGTATCGTGTAACAAGTATCTCCATGACCCTACTTCTAGTTGACTATGTATCGTGTAACAAGTCTCTTCATGGCTCTACTTCTAGTCGGCGTGTACCAATTCTCTCCATGGCACTACTTTTAGTTGACGTGTAACAATTCTCTCTACGGCCCTACTTCTACTTGGCGTGTAACAATTCTCTCCAAGGCTCTACTTCTACTTGGCGTGTAACAATTCTCTCTATGGCCCTACTTCTAGTAGGTGTGTAACAATTCTCTCCATGGCCCTACTTCTAGTTGGCGTGTAACGATTCTCTACATGGCCCTATTTGTAGCTGACCAAGCCTCGTGTAACAAGAATCTCTATGGCCCTACTTCTAGTTGGCGTGTAACGATTCTCTACATGGCCCTATTTGTAGCTGACCAAGCCTCGTGTAACAAGAATCTCTATGGCCCTACTTCTAGTTGGCGTCGTAACGATTCTCTACATGGCCCTATTTGTAGCTGACCAAGCCTCGTGTAACAAAGAATTTCTATGGCCCTACTTCTAGTTGGCGTGTAACGATTCTCTACATGGCCCTATTTAGCTGACCAAGCCTCGTGTAACAAGAATCTCTATGGCCCTACTAGAGCAGGGTGAACTTCAAATGTTACAATCATTACACCCTTGAGGCTAGGGTTGTTTTGTTTTTTTATCGTTGTCCGTGCAGCGTGAAACAAACAAGCATGGGGAAGAAAAATGTAAAAAAAAAAAAAATCTAGCGTCAGGGATTTGCCAAGTTTCATGGGACCAGTTAAATATTGATACGAGTTGCAACTCGTGACTGAACCTTCCCCCGCGCATACCCCGCTTCCCTCCCACCCCCAACATAGCCCACCAGCGCCGTCGGCAAAGTAAGAAAGATCACGGGGTGTTGCGGCATATTTTAGAGGGAAATATTTTTTTTTGGGTTATGGATAGCAAAGGGGGGTAATAGAAAGTGAATGTTGTCATCGTCGGAAAAGAACAAGAGTTATAGTTCTTAAGTCCAAACTATTACTGCGGAATATAGAAAAAGTATGTTATCATGGTCCATATTTTGCACAAGAGCTACGGTACTTAAAACCACAGCAGTAGTTCTCAAAATTTGAGTTGGAAGTAGCCATCTTTTAGTGCGGCGGATCGGCCATAACGTGCTATTTACTAAGGCAATTGCCTCAGGCCAGGCGCCTAAAGGTGGGGGAGGGGGGGGGGAGAGTCCCTGCGATAGAAGCGTTTTGACGCAATACAATATTGACGTCTCTTGGCCTCGCTTTTGATACTCCCCTTAACCTCCCACACCTACCCACCGAGCATTTAGCCGTAATGTCAAAGCAACCTTTGAATGAATTGGCAGGGGTCAGGGAGGGGGGGGGCAGAGGTCACCAACCGTGAAATTTGTCTTGACTTTGAAACCCCCCCCCCTTCCCCCCCCAAAAAAATGCTGATACTCCAGATATCGAGTAGATACACGGGTTAACGCTAATTCATCACAGACCTTGACTAATACGTGTCCGTGTGTATATTTAAGATGGCGTATGAAAACAGGTCTACCATTCAAGTCACAAGATTGTCAAGCGTTCAAATAATGATCATTAAAATGATAATTCGGAAAAACTCAAATGTTGTTATTCATACCATCCACATCATATTCGTTAATGTTATTATTCATTTATTATCAAACTTAATAGCTAATGTTAAAGTTGATCTTATTATTGTTGTTTTTTTTATTATTATCATATGAAAAATAAACCAAAACATGAATTAAAAAATTTTCAGTATAGAACTTTGAGAGACCTAATTCCATTTTTTTTTAAAGTTATGTTGAATTGAATTTTAAAATATAATCAAAGAAACTACAAATTTCAAGCATTAAAAAAAAATTACAATAATTAATCGTTCAGAATTTCGATAACATATTCCGAAAAGTTTTTTTTTTTATTTTTTCTTTTTTTTATTTATCAAATTCGTGTTTATGAAATCACATTGTCATTCATGTTGTAAACGAAAAAAATGTTAACAATAATCAATTAGATAACAAAACTATATTTATCATCGGGAAAACCCACAAGAAACCAAATGTCAGCTGAATCGTTGAATGTTATCTTTTTTTCTTTCTTTTTTTAAATTATTATTAACCGCATCCACAATGCGAAAGAAGGGGGGGGGGAGGGATATAATGATAAAGAATTGAACGCAGCCTAATACTTACATACACCCAGTGCATGGTGCAGAAATTATGGGTTAACAGCAGCGTGCAACATTTTTATATCATCAATAGACGTGTCTCTAAGCTAAATACAGAAAACGGTCTCCATCCGAAGTTGAACTGCGGGTTCTTTATATTTCTATTGATGTTTGCTTAGTTATTGTCCGCGTTTTGTCTGTCTGTCTGTCTGTCTGTCCGTCATCACCCTAGATCTCAACAACCATAAGTCCTAGACCCATGATGTATATATCATTTTGTAGGTCTTGGCCTGCCAAGAAATGACTTTTTCCATTTCGCGATCTGACCTCTCAGAGCCGTAAAATGGGCCTTATAAAGTACCGTTTTTTACTATATAAGCTATATTAATAATGGAGCACCCTATATCTCAGCAACCATAAGTCCTAGACCCATGATGTATATATCATTTTGTACGTCTTGGCCTGCCATGTGTACATCAAAAGTTCATTTCGCGATAGGACCTCTGAGGACCGGGCTTCAGGGCTCATAAGGGGCTTATATATTATATATATGGCCCCATTCTACACCTTGTACGTTCAATAACCCATTAATTTGGTGCGAATTACTGCAGCACGTAGTTTCACCAAGATTTATTAAGAAACTCATCAAATGAAATAGTAAGCTTGTGATCTGAGTTTAATTGAAAGTATCAGAGCTATGCAACAATTGACGGAGTTTTCGGACGATTAAATGACTACAATTTCGAATGTTTTCAATTATGAGTCCTATTTCAGTAACCACAAACCACTTGTAGTTAGATTTAAGAGAAAATAATTTTTTTTTTCAAATATAAAGAAACGTCTCTATAATATTTTTTTACAGATATATGCATTACACCATTGAATTTATAAACATTTCCAAAATTTATAAATATTTACTGAAAGATAACAAATGTACTGATACATAACATGAAAATGCGCTAACACGTCCTGTGTCCAGAATGGAACAGGCTTAATTGCTTGTTTTTTTTTAATTCATTATAATACAACACTGTGGTGATGTTAAAGGTGTAAGGTGAAAGGTTAAAAGTTGTCTCAATGACAGACTTTTCGCAAAGGTTCAATAGAAAAGGTCGTCGTGGCTGCTACAAGATATACAATTTTGTAAAAAACAAAAATTGTTGTGAACCGAAATAACATTCCTGGTCGAAGGAATATAGACATGTCATTTTCGCTTTTATTTTTAGTTTCTGACAACTCGATTGGGCGCTTTCGAGAAGGTCCCTGACCCAGCCATTTCTATCTTTGGTCATGTGGTTTGTTACATGAGCATTAGAACAGGCTAGTTGTGGAGGGGATTTATATATATATATATATATATATATATATATATATATATATATATATATACATGTAACAATAGCTTTAGGTATATTCAGACAAGTTTAGAATCACTGTTCAGTTAGTAAGTCAACATTGAAAGTTCATGGGCCCAGGATACATTCATATGTTTTGATAACTAGAAGTACAACGTTATATCTTTGTTTTAGGTAGAATTAGTCTGTCAGCACAGGTCGGTGACCTCTAGATATAGGTGACGATAGATGTAATTAGGGAGACAAAGAAATACTAGCCCACAGTGAGTTTTTAGCCGCACCAATCCCTAGGCTGGAATAAGAGTCATTAATATGTAGATGAGTTAGAAAGGGGGTTTGGGAGCCAATCAGAAGTTCTGGGCGTTTGGGGCACGTGATAAATCATCACCACATATAATGGGATTAAGTGAGTTTTTAGGGAGACAGAGGGTCAGAGGCAGAGAGCAGGTAGAGAGCAGGTTAGAGACACGGAGATAGAGACAGGGTGTCAGATGGAGAGAAGTGAGAGACAGTTAGGGAGTAGTGGGCAGAGAGGACGATTGAGAAGTTTAGTTGGGATCGAGAAGAGGGCAATAATTATAAATAGAAGATTTGATTTGTTGTATTATTCATCTTTCATGTGATGTAGAAATAAAGTATATTAGTCATTATTGACTCGGCTACCTTGCTAATTGAATGTTAGTAAAAGTAAACTAACTATACACGCTGTGAACGCCTCCGAAGAAGAGAAGAGAATCTCCACAGAAATTATACAAACAAATAAACAAATAAAAACATAGCGTGACAATATATATATATATATATATATATACTAGTTGCAAGTACCCGGCTTTGCCCGGGTTTAAAATAAGGTTTTCTGTTTACCTTTTGTTTTCTCCATCCCCCTCTCTCCCTCCCCCTCCCTCCTTACCCCTCTCTCCCTTTCTCTTTCCCTCCCTCCCTTTCTCCCTCCCTCCCTCTCCTTCCCTCTCTAACTCTCCCATCTCCCTCTCTCTCCATATCTCCCTCCCTCCTTCTCTCACTCCCGTCCCCCGTCTCTCCACCTTCCTCCCTTCCTCCTCCCCCTCTCTCCCTCCCTGCCCCCTCTCTCTCTTTATCTCTCACTCCCTCCCATTTCTCCCATCCTCTCTCTCCCTACCCCCTCTCTCCCTCCCTCCTTTCTCCCTCCCATCTCTCTCCCCCCTCTTCCTCTCTCTCCCTCCCTCCCCCTCTCTCCCTTTCCCTCCCTTTCTCCCTCCCTTTCTCCCTCCCTCCCTCTCCCTCCCTCTCTCCCAACTCTCTCTCCTCATTCATCCCTCCCTCATTCCCTCTCTCTCTCCCTCCCTGCCCCCTCACTCTTTCTCTCTCTCCCTCTCTCCCACCCTCTCTTTCCCTCCCTCCCCCTCTATCTCCCTCCCTACTCCCTCCCTTCTTTTCTCTCTCCCTCTCCCCCCTGCTCCCTCTCCCCCCCCTGCTCCCTCTCCACTCTCCCCCCTGTCCACCCCCTCCCTCCCTCTCTCCCCCTCCCTCCTACCCTCCTTTCCTCTCTCCCCCTGCCCCCTCTCTCTCCCTCTCTCTCCCTATATCCCTCCCTCCTTCTCTCACTCCCGTCCCCCCTCTCTCCCACCTTCCTCCCTTCCTCCTCCCCCCCTCTCTCCCTCCCTGCTCCCTCTCTCTCTTTATCTCTCACTCCCTCCCATCCTCTCTCTCCCTCTTTCTCTCACTCTCTTCCCTCTATCTCCCTCCCTACTCCCTCCCTTCCTTTCTCTTTCCCTCCCTCCCCTGCTCCCTCTCCTCCCTGCTCCCTCTCCACTCTCCCCCTGTCCACCCCCCTCCCTCCCTCTCTCCCCTCCCCTCCCTCCTACCCTCCTTTCCTCTCTCTCCCCCCTGCCACCCCCTCTCTCTCCCTCTCTCTCCCTATATCCCTCCCCTCCCTCTCTCACTCCCGTCCCCCCCTCTCTCCACCTTCCCTCCCTTCTCTCCTCCCCCTCTCTCTCCCTCCCTGCCCCCTCTCTCTCTCTTTATCTCTCCCCCACTCCCTCCCATCCTCTCTCTCCCTCTTTCTCTCACTCCCTTCCCTCTATCTCCCTCCCCTACTCCCTCCCTTCCTTTCTCTTTCCCTCCCTCCCTTTCTCTCTCCAACCCTCCCTCTCCCTCCCTCCCCATTAATCTCCCTCCCTACCACCTCTCTCCCTCCCCCCTCCTTCTTTCCCCCTCTCTCCCCCACCTTCCCTCTCCCTCCCTGCCCCCTCTCTCTTTCTCTCTCTCTCCCCCCCCCCCCCTCCCTCTCTCTGTACAATTAAACGTCAAATTACGCTTCTTAAATAAACAGAAAACCTTATTTTAATCCCGGGCAAAGTCAGGTACTTGCAGCATGAAAAAAAAACCATTTTTTTTTTTTTCCCGTCCTAGCCCTTTCTTCACCGTCCGTTCAATTACACATTCACTTGGTGCGCGATTTTTATTTATAGTGAAGGCGATCCCATACCGTGGATACTTTAATATAGTAAAATACTAAAATAATTAATTACAATTAAACTACGCATTGAGATTGTATTAATAATGTTAATAATGTCACAGAAACATTTTAATTAACGTATTTCGGTTTATTAAAGTGCACCTTAAATTTTAATCTTCCGAATACACAAAACGATAGGTAAATAGATATGACTATTGATTTCATCATGTTTACAATTGGAGTTTCCGGGAGTTACCCCTCTTTTAAAAATGTGTCATAGGGAAATGACGTCACAGAGGAATTTTTATCTATGGCGCCGTCGAGATTACTTTAATATAGTAAAATACTAAAATAAAAATAATTAATTACAATTAAACTACCCATCGAGATGAAACGAAACCTGTCCTATAACCTTCCCCATGTAATTATGTGTATGTGTAACAAATTTCACGTTATAAGGGAACAGACAGACAGACAGACAGACAGAGAACTAATGCGTCTTATAAGTATAGAGATATAATGTTTATCAGTTTCACACATCAAAACAATTGCCTAGAAGTATTTTCGATCGGTACTGATTACTTAATAAAAGTATAAACATAAAAACCAGAGTTAACCTTTCTTGATTCATGAGCCAGTTTCATTATCATCGACTGACCCCCCTCCCCCCCCCCCCCCCCGATCATTACAAAAATAAAAATTCATCTCGTTCTCACTTCATTACTACGAACTGACCATGAGGGGACGGATGGTCGTGCGGTAAAGCGCTCGACTGTTGATCTGAAGGTTCGAGCTCCGGTGAGGACCAAGGAAATTTTTTTTCAGGTCTTGGCTCAAGTTCCCGATATATCTTCCGTAGTGCCTCCATGGGCATAGTACTATCGGCTATGGTGGGGATGAAAGAAGGGCACTCCAAAAGCCGTCCCATCAGTGGCTTATAGGATGTAAGAGATTTCACCTCATGCTTACGGGGACATCACACATCACCCACTTCATTACTACGAACTGACCACGTGACCTCCTTCCATTAGATCGAGCCCCCCCCCCCCTTTTTCTCTTTTCCCCAGAAATATGTGAGACCATATTGCGTTTAAACAAATTTACCAAAAGGGACCATCCTAACCCTCTCATGTCATTGAAATAAGGTCACCCGCGAACCCAATTTCATTAAAACAAACAGACCATCCTTAAATATCCTTATCTATATACATATCATCTAACCTGTGTGTCTCCCTCAGGTAGTTTTCATATCGTGCGGTGTAAGCGTTGTAACCGTGTGTAAAAGGAAAATATTTTTTTTCAGAATTAAAGGCAAATTGATTCAGCCAGCGAACCCCACCACCTCCCCCCCCCCACACACACACACAAAGAAACATTGGTTTAAAGAGCATCTAGCCTGTACCGCGAAGCTGTTCTCACGCTTGAATCTTTACATTTAGAAAGGTGACTTGTAGACTAGAAGACACAGACACAAAAAGGGGCTGTCCATTAATTACGTCAACAAAATAGGGGGAGGGGGGGGGTCAGACAATTTTTGACAAGGGGGAGAAGGGAGGTCAAGAAAAGTTGACGTCAACAATGTTACTTTTTTTTAAATTTAATAAAATTACTTAAATAAAGGAAAATAAGGCAGCGTTTGTAGTCCTGTGTTACACACTCGCTTAACATTCAGTATCTTAATTAAACTAACTATAAGTCTACTAATTTTGCACATAAACATTTTGGAAGCCACCTTTTTTAGGGGGGGGGGGTAATCAAATGTTGACGTAATTTTATGTGGGGGGGTCTCTGGTAGTTTGACAAAATGTTGACAAGGGGGAGGTAAAAATCGCCAAAAATTTGTTGACATAAATAATGGACAGCCACAAAAGGCAGTCATTGTTAAGCTCATTTAAACAATCTCCATACAAATGATATAACTGTGTTGACTAAGCTTAGGCATACGTAGACTCATAAAGCTAACGGGCTTTGAGTCTTGTATTTATATTTAGTCAACCTGGGGGGGGGGGGGGTAAAGGCTAACGGATTCTTCCCCCTCCCGCCCCCCCTCCCCCACTTAGCACCCATAACTCTCAATATGATGGCAGGCGGAAAAGAGAATTGCAAATTTACACAATAAAAAATTTTGCTCGCAGATAAAATATTTTTTTATATCGATACAACGCCTATCCTAAATTAAATTTTCAGCATTGAAAATCAAAACTCATTTTCAAATGTCTCGTTTATTAATGTGCGCCTGTTTTTTCCTTATTCACAGAAATAAATTATACATCCGACATTTAATCTAATTTTTTTTTCCGTTCTGGAATCCTTGTCTATGATATGTTTTTTTAATTAAAAAAATAAGAATTTTAATTAAAAACCACAAAAAAATTAATTTCGAAAACAATAGACTATAAGATCTTTGACATATATAATTAGATTATTATAAGTTATATGTACTCACATGTAAAGTATTATTCTCTTTTATTTTTCACTAAATTCTTCGAGTCTCTCTGCTCGTGGCATTAAGAACAGTTGATCGTCTGCTGGAATGCTTTCCAATGCTCAAATTGAGCTGACTGGAATGCCAAGAAATGACAATGACATTCTTTCAACTTGTTAATAAAAATAAAAATGGCACAGCTTTTTATTTTCCCCCCTTTTCCTTGTTACGGTAATAACAAATATAATATATCCACGGCCAAGGTTGTAAGTGAATAGTCAATTATCGTGAAGCTAAGAATAGAATACTCGAAGTGGCAGACACATCAGTATTGGAAATGATTTTATGGAGTAATTTTTTTTTAGCAATTATAATTTATTTTTTATGACTTTCAAATGCTGAAGCTAAGATAATCATTGGCAATAGAATCATAATGCCGGGTTCAAAACTGATCAGGAGTGTGTTGTTCAGTCGATTGTTTAGATTTACCTAACACATTTTCGTTGAGAAGAAAGCATTGTGTGCCGCCTTGCTTCTAGCTCTGCCGGAAGTGTGGGATGCTCTCCCCTTGGTTTATAAAGCTCTCCATCTTTGGCCCAGCAAAAATTAGATTAAGTTGGCTTTTATGCGCTTACGTCTGTTGCGGTCTTTGCCCGACTCTTCCGCCCCCCCCCCCCCATAAGCATCACTATGTTTTTGTTTTAAGATCAGTCAAATTACCTGCCCTTGATTATGTGCCACTTTCTTTTTCCTCGGTTCTCTCCCTTAGTTCGACCATTCACTAAAGGCTATGACACCGCGCTTGCAGACATTTTTAACCTCAGGCGTGCAAAAAAAGAAACTTTTTCCTAAATATAATTCAATCGAAGTACTATCTTAAATCATCTCCAAACAGGTCTCTCTTCTGTGTTTCTGCTTTCGACATACACGTCCGTGCATTTGTTTGTTATGTATGATTAAAGAAAGTAATATTAAGGTAATATTAAAAGGGTGGAATTCAACAGATATTTAGCTATTTGTCATAGTCGCATATAAAATATGCAGTGCCATTTATTTATTTTTTCTATCCTGTGGCGGCAAGGGCGTTGAGCCCGATCGCCGCGGTACATATACAGAATTCAAGCCTCAGTAACGGCCCTTACGGGGTGGCACTCGCCCTGGGCCCCCGCAAATGCCACTAGCCCTTGGCCCTGCGTATTTCTAAAAGGCCATCTTGGCGCATCGATGTGGGAGCATGGCAGCCTGGGCTCTGCATAAATGGTTTATATCGAATCAAGAGGTCAACATTTCAACTTTATAAGAACATCGTGGCAGTGGTGCACCGAGCTTAACTCGCGCCGGGGGAAAATACCTTTTTTTAGCGCCACCCCCCCCCAATTCGAAAACCATATAATATCTAAAGTATACATTTGGCGCCCCTTTGTGAGTAGCGTCAGAGGCATGATGCCCCCCTTGCCTACCCCCTCGCTACGCAGCTGCATCATGGGATAATGTGGTGGCTTTAGGGGTTGGCAACAAAGGGGACTGCCCGAAGCCCTGTGCCTGATGAAAGGGGGTTCGCTTAGAGTAGTTTTTTTTTTTTTGGACTAATCCCAAGCCCCACATATGGCTCTCACCATAGGCCCCGCATAAGGCTAAAGCCAACGATCTCTGGCACCTAGCGGTTTAACTGTTGCACCCCCATACTGCGTTTATCGCCTCTGCATCCCCCATTAATGTTGGGTACTAATTTTTTCCTCTATATATACCAAAAAGCTTTCTGCGGCAAAACACTTTAGCTGTACTCACCTTTGGAAGGATCAGTAGCGTAAGAATGGTACTGTGGGTTGTGCGGCCGCACAAAGCACCGAACTAGGAAAGGGGGGCCGAAAGAGCGCTTGTTTTTATGTTTTTGCACTTTTCCGTTTGAGAGGATGGCGCCAAAAAAATGTAACTCGCACTGGGCGCCACAAAAGGTAGCTACGGGTCGGGAAGGGGGTGTGGGTATTAATTTATTTTCATTGTGTGCCCAACGTAAAGGTTTATAAGCCTACTGCCTAGTCAACTAAACATTTTTTTCCCTGTGTGGAAATGTATGTGCCCGCAGGCCCACCGACAGAAATCTTAGGCCCCTGGGCAGGGCTGTCACGGGCCCCCGTGCTGACAATAATATTTTCAAAAGTTGATAGGCCAGCTCATTCCTGGCCCCTAAAACTCGCCGGGATCCTGGGCATTTGCCCCCCCCTCTCGGCGCCACTGTGTGCTCGCGTTCCGGCACATGCGCTCAGCCTGGAGCAGTGGTGGGCTAGCTTTTTTTAACTGCGGGCTACAGTTGGTTCTTAGTTTTTGATAGAAGAGCCGGGCGAAGATAATGTGAATGGAGTGTTTATATGAAGAAATAAATAATTTAATGTAGACGTCAGAGGTATCAACCAGAAGAGACGATTTCAAGAATGTGGGCCGAATCAAACGGCCGTAATTGATTGGCAGACCTTAGTTGGCCCATGTCTGGCCTAGAGGGGACACTGGTGGGAGATATAAAAGGCTCTGTAAAATAGCACCGGTAACGATTTAACGAGTGAAGTATTCAGGAAATCTAACTTCATTTAAAAAAAAAAAAAGTAAAGTTCCCTTAGCCCTAACGTGCCATCGGGGCAGATGAAGTGTAGAATTCATCTATTGCTGTTACCTCGGTATATAAACGAATTGTGTGGTCAGCACAACGCCCAACCGCCTTTACTTCCCCAACTTAAGTCAGGTGACCATCTAAAGCTGGCTGGACTTGTTTACATAATCATCAAACATGTCGATTTCTTTTAGACTTACTCCCACTTCTAAATGTTTGTAGAATCACAAGTCTCTTTCAAGAGACTTAATCTCGCCTCGGAAATTTCGCAGCATCTCACGACTCCGACCATAACTTTCCAGAATTTTCTCGCATAATTTTGTTTTTATCATGTTTGGCATAAAAGATAATCATCATTTCGTTTCCTGTCATTATATTTTCACTTTCAAAACATCAAAGACATTTATCTTTTAACGATCACTGTGCTGAGGAAAACCGTTCAATGCAGCGTTATAGCTTCGTGCGTCTTTTTCAACTTTCTAAAATCGTATTTGATCCAATGAAATCATTCTTTATTGACTTTTTTTTTTCTTTTCTTTTTTTAACTTTCGTATTGCGTTTATGAAAACAAGTTCAAACAAAAGACAATTAACTTTCACACAAGGATCTGCTTGCAAGGAGATACATTTACTTAACAACAACGTCCTGTTGTGTTTACCACGAAATTAGATTCATGTCTCAAACAAATGTATGGTTATTTCACTTTGGTGCCACCTATTTATGTTACCTAAATGAAAACAGCATGACTTTACTGTTGGGGGGGGGGGCAGAAGGGTGCCTGCTGTCTAAGAATACTAGGGGCCCAAGTTGAGCAACCGGCGGCCTTGACAATTTGTTGTTGATTTTTTTTTTCCTTAGGGCACCAAAAATTCAACTTTGCTTTAAGGGCTCCTAAATATACTGTTAACTAGGTTCACTGATAGATAGATAGATAGATAGATAGATAGATAGATAGATAGATAGATAGATAGATAGATAGATAGATAGATAGATAGATAGATAGGTAGGTAGGTAGGTAGGTAGGTAGGTAGGTAGGTAGGTAGGTAGGTAGGTAGGTAGGTAGGTAGGTAGGTAGGTAGGTAGATAGATAGATAGATAGATAGATAGATAGATAGATAGATAGATAGATAGATAGGTAGGTAGGTAGGTAGGTAGGTAGGTAGGTAGGTAGGTAGGTAGGTAGGTAGGTAGGTAGGTAGGTAGGTAGGTAGGTAGGTAGGTAGGTAGATAGATAGATAGATAGATAGATAGATAGATAGATAGATAGATAGATAGATAGATAGATAGATAGATAGATAGATAGATAGATAGATAGATAGATAGATAGATAGATAGATAGATAGATAGATAGATAGATAGATAGATAGATAGATAGATAGATAGATAGATAGATAGATAGATAGATAGATAGATAGATAGATAGATAGATAGATAGATAGATAGATAGATAGATAGATAGATAGATAGATAGATAGATAGATAGATAGATAGATAGATAGATAGATAGATAGGTAGGTAGATAGAAAGGACTGGAGACATTATTTGGTGTTAATACCAAATAGAAGTCATCCACACATTCCTGTGTAGCGTTGTAGATAACGCATGGCGGCACAGAGGCAGATCGACAAAGGTGTTGAGGTGGATTGCCCAAGGTAAAAAAACAAGCAATTAAGCCTGTTCCATTCTGGACACAGGACGTGTTAGCGCATTTTCGTGTTATGTATCAGTACGTTTGTTAGCTTTCAGTAAATATTTGTAAATTTTGGAAATGTTTATAAATTCAATTGTGTAATGCATATATCTGTAAAAAAAAATTATAAAGACGTTTCTTTATATTTGAAGAAAAAGTATTGTCTCTTAAATCTAACTACAAGGGGTTTGTGGTTACTGAAATAGGACTCATAATTGAAAACATTCGAAATTATAGTCATTTAATCGTCCGAAAACTCCGTCAATTGTTGCATAGCTCTGATACTTTCAATTAAACTCAGACCACAAGCTTACTATTTCATTTGATGAGTTTCTTAATAAATCTTGGTGAAACTACGTGCTGCAGTATTTCGCACCAAATGAATGGGTTATTGAACGTACAAGGTGTATATACAATATATAAGCCCCTTATGAGCCCTGAAGCCCGGTCCTCAGAGGTCCTATCGCGAAATGAACTTTTGATGTACACATGGCAGGACAAGACCTACAAAATGATATATACATCATGGTCTAGGACTTATAGTTGCTGAGATATAGGGCGCTCCTTTATTAATATAGCTTATATAGTAAAAAACAGTACTTTATAAGCCCCCTTTTACGGCCCTCAGAGGTCAGATCGCGAAATGAACTTTTGCTGCACACATGGCAGGCCAAGACCTACAAAATGATATATACATCATGGGTCTAGGACTTATGGTTGTTGAGATCTAGGGTGATGACAGACAGACAGACAAAACGGGGACAAATTTTTCGAAAATGCTCTAAAAACGAGAGGCCGAACAAATACACCTGACAGCACGACATCGAAGCCGACTTTTCTAGGATGGGGTTCAGCCGGAACCAGCCGGAGAGGATGGCCCAGAATAGGGGGGGGGTCTCTGGAGAATTGTGGTTAGCGCCCTTTACTCCAATAGGGGTGACGGGCATAAATAAGTAATGAATGTGTTTTGCGCCTGAGCAAAACCAGTTGTTCCACATGTAACGTACTAAAAACAGTACAAAGTAAAAAAAAAAAATGGTCATGAACATAATCAAGTGTTTTGAGTTTATCTCATTGAATGACCAATTGAAGACGCACTTTTACTGCGCACGTGAAGTAATGCTACAACCATCTGATAAAACTTCGAAACGAAGGTGAATGAATGAATAGTGAAATCTTTCCAGTGAATGTTTGTGTATGCGTGTTTGTTTGTGATTTAGTATGTGTGTATTGTGTATACAAGAGAGGCGGAGATGAGAACACGTGCTGGTGTGTTTGTGGAGGAGTTAAGAGTTCACTTGTTGTAAGAAGGTATAAAATGAGAAGAAAATGTATAGATTAGGTTACAAAACAAGCAAACGATTTTGTTAAATGTCTCCAATTCAGTAATTTCACAAGGTTGGTAAAAAGAATTACTTAATTGATGATAATAAGGATTATTTATTGTGTTTAATTATTATCATTTTTATTAGTTGTTATTGCTATTTTTGTTTGTTATAGTTGTTTTTATGCATTTGGCATAATTACAGTAGTATACTGGTCGTTTAAAAAAAAAATTAATTCGTTTTTATTTTCATGTGAAAATGTCTGATTTATTACATTTGATGAAAATGCATTAAGTTTACTTGAATTGCCATAGCTTACTTAGATATGTTTGTGGGTGGGGGCAGGATTGCCTCGATGGGGTAAACGGTAAACCCAAACAAATGACAGGGGGCTACAAGCTATGGAACGGGGGGAGGGGCATCGCTTCAAAATATATTTTCATTTTATTTTTTTTCAGGGCGTGGGTACCAGGGGTCTACGGTGGGGGGGGGGGAGGGGGAGGCTTGACCATGTCATAGCCAGAACTTATTTTGTATTGATTTCTTTCAAACTCGTCAAGGCAGTTTAAAAGTGCTTTCCTTCTGGATATATGTCCGGGATGGAGGGGGGGGGGGTCGGGACACGAGTCAAAGGGCCTTATACTAATCGACCATTTACATTTCATTAACTCTCAACTGTTGTTCATTTTCGGCCATTTTTTAAAGCTGATTTCAGGGTGTTTTGTAAAACTAGGCATTTTTCATTAGGTTATAAGCTACCTAGTGAAGTTATACGTCGTTAAATTTGGAAATGAATAAGCTATTTAATGATATAAAACTTTTGATATAATAGAAATTTTAAATTTTGTAAAATTATAGTGTAAATGATTTTTTTAATAATTTTTTTAACTAAAAATACGCGCGAAGCACTCCCTTTTTTGACATTTTGTCAAAAAAGGGAGCCACAGCGACAAAGATTCCTAGTGCATTATGTCTTTTTTCAAAATAAAACTTGGAATATTTTACCAAGTACCACATTTTTACAAAAATAAAAAATCTATTTTTCTTTGCCACTGTATCCCAGGGTCGGCAATGCACATATATAATAAAACATAAAAAAAAAAATTGACCGAAAGTAAAATTATAAAGAATTATAACGTCCAAAAAATTGTCGCTCACCGGTGGTCGAAAAGTCAATGCTACGATCGTTGAGAGTTAATGTGGTGTGTGTAAATGGGCCCCACCGTTGCCTTCGAAAATATGACGATGGCAGTGCCTCCCACCCACCACACTGGTTTAATGTTTACATGACACTGAATTTATGATGAGTTAAAGGAAATTGACAAGTAGGCCTACGGCTTTAGTCTTTCTTACCATCAAGTTAAAGTATAACTGTGATACAAGCTATTCAAATACATTTTATTTGCCAATAGTGGCAATAGCCATTGCATTATTTCTTTATATTCTGCAAAATATTCATACCCCTTTTTCCTTCCTTTTTCGTCTTAGTAAACACTGCCGATTTTAAGGACGAAAAACTTGAAAATAAACAAACAAACAAAATAGTTCTCAGCAAAATTGAGCAAACACTTCATAAAGACGTTGTCCCCAGTCCCGGACTAACCTAGTGGCAAACACTATGAACCCCGTGTTTATGGATTCCCCACGCCTAGAGTGGAAAATATTTAGCTTGTACATTCTTTTGTATTATTATTGTCTTACAAAATCCATGGCCTCTTGATAATATTCGCCAACGGCACTTATTTAATTTCGTAACGCTCCCCCACCCCGCGATTTTGACCCGTACCCATCCCCTCGCGTTACACTTTTTTTTTACCTTTTTTCATCATTGCGTGTCATACTTTGGGGATCCCCTCCCCTCTTACAAAGCGTTACTTAATAAGTGAACGCCACCCCCACCCACCTACGCGCTGTACGAAAAAATCATTGACATAATCATAATAGGCATAACAGGCCTATGTAGATTTACTAAACACCATGGAAGCAAAAGGGATCATTGTTATTTGATATTTTGAAATAATTTATATTTTCTTTCTTCGAAACGCGTGCCCCGGAAACAATATGATAGATCAAAAACTTTCGTTTACGCTAGCATTTGTAGCTTAAACACGAATTTTTTTTACTGCTGAATAACACTGTCAGACATCGGTATACATGGTATGAGTGTTACATCTTAATTTTTTTTTAACAAATTAACGACTTTGTTAATGAATAATCATGGGATAAAGAAATAAAGCCACATGTATTATACTTTTAGTTTTATTGCAACTTTTGTTTATTTTATATGCATAATGTGGTACCAATTAATATGCTGGTTAATTTAATAAACACTAACAAAACAATCAATCTTCACTGTCTTCAATATCTTGTTTAATTATTTATCACTTACTTCTTTCTATAGAGGAGAGTCAGTAAAAGAGTACCAAGTCATGGAACTATGGGATCCTGGCCAGATATTTGCTATTGTGTGTGTTCTGTTAGTAAATATTGCTGCTGCATGGATTTACTTTCGTGGATTTATTGGGCAATGTAACAGTGATGCAGATTTGACTGGAAAAACCGTTATTGTAACTGGTGCCAACGCAGGTGGGCTCTATTTAATTATAGGGTTTTTTTTCCTTTTAATTCATATATTGATTTTATTTGTCATAGCCTCATCAGACATCTGATTGTCATTTTGTTACTATTTTGACTTCATGCAAGCAGAACTTGTTTATGCTTTACTTAAAAACTTTATTTTTTCAGTGCTTGTTGTTAATTTGTTGCATCTATTCTACTGTTATCTTGTTTGTGATTTTATTAACAGAAACACCAACCTCCTGTTAAAGTAATGGTGTACTACCTTATACTAATTGCTATCAGAGATGAGGTACTTTACCAGGTACCTGTACTCGAGTACATTAATTGTTACTCGTACTTGCACCTTGGGTTCTTTGTTACTTTTGCAGATATATTCTTAATTTCTACTTTGAAAACTTGTGTACTTGTACTTGCACCTTGGGTACTTATGCTCATACTAGTATGGTCACTTGGAACATATTTGATTGCTATCCATTCTCTCACTGGAAGAAGATTGCTTTGCTGCCATCGTCAGAAAAGTGCAATGCTTCCCATTGTTGCATTAGAAGTTTAAAGCAACTAAGTTTTTGTCATTGACAAAAGGCATATCAAATAGAAAAAACATTATCAGTATTATTTGCATTCTTTGTCTTTGTCATCTTAAGATGACTTAAATCATGTTGTTATATTTTTGTTTGAGAACCCAAGCTGCTCAATAAGGATTTTGTGTTTTATATTAATGGTTATTTTAAACAATACTTATAAGGTAAAAAAGCTTAATCTTTTGAATTAGTTTAGCTCATTCATCGCCTGTTGCATCTTTTTTTTAAAGTCCATGAAAGGATGAGATGTTTATCTCTTGGATCCTATAAGCCACTAATGGGGCAGGTTTTGCAGTGCCCTTCTTTCATCTCAACCGTAGCCTATAGTGCAGTGGCCATGATGGAGGTTGTACAGGAGACATGGAGATGACTGGAGTCAAACCTGTAACCCACAGCATGCAGGCCGTAATGCAGCATTAATGAAGACCCTGATCTCTACCAAAGGGCCACCCAAAAAAAAAATCTTCCATATAAATGAAACATTTTTTTAGGCTTTGTAGTGCCCGTCTTTCATCCCCACCACATTAACCTTGTGAACTTTGATCTTTCACATTTTTAATTCAAAGTTAGGCTAATCAATTTTGAGTAACAAATATTTAGCCAATGAACTTTTATTTAGTACAGCTTTGAAAAAATGGTGTAATAACAACAAAAAAAGAAAGAAATACAAAATATTCTTTTTTTCTAAAGCATCCCAATTTTTACTATTATTTAATATTTTAACCCTGTACCCTTTAAATAAGGCTGTTTTTAACAAATGTCAACATTGGCACAACACTTCTACTTCCTAAGTCCCCTGTGTCTGAACAAAGCCAGATCATGCCTTATTTTCCAATGAGAATATAACACAACTTTAAATGAAAAAAAATTAATTTTCTTTCAAAATATTATTATATTTATTTTTTTTAATTTTAAAGAGCGATAATAAAATAAGTTAAAATAAAAAGGAACAATAACAAAAATATCTGTTTCGTTTACAACGTGTATCTGTCGGTAGACTTCTTTCACCTTTTAAAATATTAAAATGTCTTCAGACAACTCAGTTTTAGTTCATATGATTCCTCTAGTGAATTTTTGATGAAAGGGAGTCAGATGGTAATCTTTATTCATCAAGTGATGAAGATATTGCATTAGTTTCAGCACCGAATGATTATCAAAGCATGTAAGTATTAAGGTTTCTGATTTTATGCTAATAATTTATTTTTTATGAAATGAAAAATATTTTTTTTTATTTTCCTTGGCATTATTTGTAAAAGTATTCATTTCTATATAAATAAATCTGATTTTTCTTTAAAATTTTATAATTTTCTTTTATGAATCGATAAAAAAAAAATGTGGTAAAACAATGTTTATGTTATCAGCTGATTTAAATTTTATGAAGGAATCGCTTATTATAAAGAAAATTATGTAATTTTTAAATAATATAAACTTTTAAACTTGATAGTCTATATGAATGTAATTCTCTTATAATGCAGTATATTTATACAAAATATTTTGTCTTATCCTTAACTTTACAAAACAAACATATGGCATTGGCAACACTTAAGATGGACCTCGCAAAGCGATTCCAGATATCTTCCAGCAATGACACCAAGGCTTCATCTTTTTGATGATGATTGACAAGAAACAAGACAATATTATTGTAAATTTCTCATGTAAGGTAAAAATCATTATAAATAAAATACTAATGATATCATATTTATCAGTGCATATGTATTCTACACTTAGGAAGAAAAGTGTGACTTTTTTCTAATTTGTTCAGTTTTGTATTATCAGAATACTATTACATGTACTATGGAGTTAGAAATTAAGTAATACAAGCTAAATTATACATTTACTTAAATGAGGAAAGAAAATCCCTCTAAAAATTTACATTGTTACTTTCCTGCAGGAGCTTATATCAAATTGTGGTTCTTCTTGAAGTTATGGTACAAAGTGGGAACTGTACAAACAGCTATGCAAAACACGAGAAAGACCTGACAAGTTCCCTGTCAGAGTACTGGAATAAAGTCACAAACAATGAACTTCACATATTTTTGGTTTGTGCATGTATCCGAGTATTGTACAAACACCAACTTAACATTTATATTGGTCCATGAACAACAAGGGTAGATATAGTTTTACACAATGCAGTAAAGATAAGCCAACTAAATGGGGGATGAAAATTTGGGTTTCAGCTGATAATAGGATTGAGCACAATGTTAAAATGTCTCTTTCATATGATTTTAGCAAAATATTTTTTTTTTTGGATGAAGAAATGTTTCTGCATGTTTTACTGAAAATGATATTTTAAATTTATTTATGGATAAATATTTATGAATGTTTAGTATATTGTGTATTTTTAATGTAGATTAATATAATCATAAGAATTTCAGGCATTGTTGTAAAAAAATTATTTCTACTGGGTTTTTTTTGTATTGTTAATCAAATTTTACACCATCTTGTTTTTTTTTTTTTTAAACATTTTGCATTTCTGCAAACACTGATATATAATATTTAGTATTTATTCATTTTAAATAAAGTTTTTTTTTAAATTGATTTGGATATCTGATAATTTTGTGTGTGTTTTATTAAAAATGTCATAACTATTTTATTTATGGATAGATTTCATTGAGTTTGTGTTATAATATGTAATTTTTACTGGGGTTCAATATAAAAATAAAATTTACAGCATATCTCAAAAGGATTTTTTTTTCCTTCTTGTTGTTTGATCATTGTTTGTAAATTATAACATAATTTTAGTTTATTTTTATACACAAAAAATTAATTGAAAAGATATGTCAACAAATGTGACAAATTTTTTAAGTTTGTGCATTTCTGAATGAATTGATGTATTATAAGGGGTAAGTTTTAAACCAACAAAAACTTCAACCCACTGATAGTAAAAAAAAATTAAAGAAACATAGTGAGCTAAACTAATTTTCTTAATGATTCTAATCTTCAATCCTTATTTTTCCCCAGTCCCTAAAAATAAATATGTTTCAAAGAAGCTTAGATAATAAAACTCTATGTTAAAATTTATTAGAAAAATTATTGCAGATTTATAAAATTTTGAACTATTGTTGACATCCTTAGTCTTATAAATAAACACAATTATATAACCAATGTTCTTATTAACTATTTACTCTTGTTCTGTTTATTCAGCTTCACAAATTTTGTTTACTTAAATTTCATAATTAACAAAGGTGAAACATTTTTTTCTAGGTATTGGTTTTATGACAGCACTAGATCTGGCTAGGAGAAATGCACGTGTCATCTTGGCATGCCGCAATGAGGAAAGAGCAGAGCAAGCAAAAGAAGAGATAATTTCAAAAACAGGAAATAAAAATGTTGTTGTGCGACTGGTGGATTTGCGTAACATGAAATCAGTGAGGAACTTTGCAAAGCAAATTATAGAAGAGGAGCCCCGTCTTGATATTTTGATAAATAATGCTGGTGTTGTGAGTAAGTAGAAACAAATATAAACTTTTTCTAAATATATATACATATATATATTAATAGGTTTTATCTAAACAAATAAGTTTTAAAATAGTATCTGTGGTGCATTTTTCATGTTTCTTCCTATATCCAATAAAATTGATTGTTTTTTTTTTTATCTGCCATTTTAAGATGAAGGAAGGCCAAAGACTTTAACAGACGAAGGACTGGAGACATTATTTGCTGTTAATTACTTTGGACCATTTCTTTTAACGAATTTATTGTTAGGTAAGTTTTACAGTTTTTATGGCACCCAGTTTTTAGAGCAGGAAAAAGAAGAAAAATGTTTCTAGAGCCTTGCTAAACAGCATACCGTACACACTCTAAAGAATAAGGTGCATCTTACAGTAAAAGAAAATGTACTTTTTTTTTTGCCTTTAATTTGGTAACCCTACTGTTATATAAAGATTCATTAAATCAAACACATTAATTTAAACGCACTCGTTTGATCTGGCTCTCTAATTCTCCAATTTCTATTTACCTAGAGTTATAAAATTGTGGCACTGCCCTTGGTAATTAAAAATAAAATCGCATCAACCTAGAGCTTATCATATCTGTTTAATCTACGAATAAACATTTTCATTCCAGATCTTTTGAAAAAATCTGCCCCAAGTCGCATTGTAAATGTTTCTTCTGTCGTCAACAAGTATGGAACTATTGACTTGGATAATTTGAACGCTGAAAAGTCATTTCGGCATCATCACCGTTATTTTGACAGCAAGCTCGCTTTAGTTTCATTTACTCGTGAGCTTGCTAGAAGATTAGAAGGCTCAGGTATTTCCTTTTTTTCTTAAAATACACTAGTAAATGTATCCTTTCTTGGCAAAGGTGTTGTCCATTGGGAGCGATTCGGCACCTTTGCTTTAAACACTCCTGCAGTAATATTGAATTATAGCCGCGTAAAGACCCACAAACATCATTGCATTTTTATAAATTAAGATGTTCTATCATACTCCTTATTTAATTTGTATGTCATAAAAGGAATTTTTTAAATGTTAAAAAATATACATAGCACTAAATATTACAACTTAACTAATTGTGCAATTTTCTTTTGTATTTGTAATTCTGAATGTCATCATAAAAAAAATATGAGTAATTGTTCTAAAAATAGAAATCCTAATGTAAGTAACTTTAGTAGGTCAAATAAAGAAGGAAGAAATATCTGTGGCTAATGAGTAATTGCTTAGTTATTCTTAACATAGCAGTCCAAACAACAACATGGGTCTCTGAAATAAATTTTGTAAATTTAAGTAGCAGGTCTTAAAGATTATTTATCTATCTACGGCTATTAAAAAACGATGATTTAAGGCTTCAACGGCCTGGTCACTATGTTCTAGAGTTGATGTCATGGGAAAGAGTCACGATAAATCCTGCTCCAGTTACTGTACTGTTACTCATTATTTTCAATATACATGTAGTTCCATTGACTAAACCAAGAAAAGTTGAAAGTACTAGCCCAAAAAAAAAAATCACAAATTGTGTTTAATTTATTTATTCTGTGTTTATAACCAAGTTGGAGGACTTTTTATGTAAATATTGTGCTTTCTGTTCAATTTATATCGTGTGTATCACACCAAAACTAGCAAAGGTGCTACCGTAAAATAAGTATGGTTTTCATTGGTACCTGAAACATAAAGAAAACAACTACATGCATTATGGTTTCATTGTGAATATTGATAGGCAAAGATTAGATCACAACACGGAAAAATGCAGGCTTTACCTAATCTTTATAAAATTATATATACATTTGTTTAAGGAGTTATGTTTTAGTACATCACTGGTACTTGTGAATTTTAGAAAGATATGTATGCTTTTTTTTTTTCACTGACTTAAACAGGAGAACTAATATGAATAAAATTGATTCCATGCCTTGATAGAGAAAAGGTTAGGACTGGCGAACTAATATGTATTAAATTGATTCCAAGGCTTAAAAGAGAAAGGGTTGGGACTGAATTAAGCATCTTAGCAGCCCACTTGTAAATAAAAGAAAACTGCAAAAAGCTGCCGAAATTCAATGTAAATGACTCATTGTTCAACTGATTAAATGATATATAATTTTGTTCTTTTTCAGGTGTTACAGCTAATGCGCTTCACCCTGGGACAGTCTACACAAATCTTTTTAACAATATGTACTTCTTTCTTCGTTACCCTTTACTGTGTTTCATTAAGATTTTCTGCAAGGTAAGAAATCTTACCCTATATTTAGTACAGTATTTAGTTACATTTTATGCCTAAAACACATTAAATTCCAATATAAAATTGACTGGGGCTAATAACCTGGGATCAATCTTTCCTATTTAATTATTTTCAGAAGCCAATTTTTTTTTCCATTTATATTCCATGGTACATGCTTATAATTTGTACTCTTTTTGTTTTCTCCATTTTTAATTATTTAACAGACAGCTGAAGAAGGTGCACAAACTAGCCTCTACTTGGCTTTGTCTGATGATGTTAAGGATGTAACGGGCAAATATTTTGTGGATTGTAGACTTGATGAGACTGGAGCAAATCCAATGTCTCGTAATATGGAGCTGGCTGAAAAACTGTGGCTTGCGTCAGAAGAAATAACCGGCCTTTCTTCTAAGAAAAATAGTTAATAACAAATAGCTCCTGAAAGTAATACAGTCTTCTCAGTATGAAAAGAAAGGAGAGAGATGATTTTTTACAGTTGATTGGATTATATTATCAAGCTAGAATAAAACTGCTGAGAAAATAAAATGAACACATCAATAAAAAGGTGCAATAGATGGGCATTAAGATTTTGGATTAATACACCAGTGTTACAAAGAAACCTAACTCTTTTTTTTTAACCAACATTGGTGGAGTTAATCAGTCTTTATTTTTTAATATTTTTTATTTTAATAATGTACTTTTTAGTATTTTCATCAACATTACAATTGTTGTATATATCAATGTATTAATTGTTAAGAACATTTCTCACTTGAATGTAGTATTACTTGCCAGTACATATGAAGTGAGAACACGATAGTTTTTTTTACGCCTGATTACTTAAGTAGTTGACATGAAACAATGGACAATAGGACATCTGTATGCAGAGACAGATTGAGGAACGACCTTGATGGAAGCAGTTATATCAAGGCTTATCCGTTTGAGGATGGAATAAATGTATTTTACAGCATTTCCTTTGATGTAAAACACATTTTCTCTTGGAAAATTTCAGGCCTGGGTGCTTCTTATGGATCTGAATTTTTACCCTTCAATCAACAAATTGTCTTGTAGATGGGCTTTAAAAGTAAGGACAGTAGCAGACGGAAAATAAAAGAGAATAGTTGTTTTTTTAAGATAACAAAAAAAAAAAAAAAAAGCAAGACGGAAAACTTGGATAATTTGACTGTGCGGCAGTTTGTCAGTTCTAAATAAGTGAGACTTTATAAAAAAACTATCCTCTAAAGCAATAGAGTGTTTTTTACGATGCCATTTTTAATATTTTTTCAGAAATATCACCCAACTCAAAGCTCAAAAATACTATAACATGTATTAACATTTTCTGAGTTGTTAGAATCAGCTGTTTGTCGTTTCACCTTCAATTGCTTACATTTTTTTTTTATAATCAGAAGACTGTTCATAATTTATCCAAGATTATTCCAACTGAATATTTCATTTGTCAGCTGATACACTTTTATTCTGATTTTTATTAAAATGTTTAATCCAGTAAATTTGTGTTTTCCATAGTGAGAGATTTCCATCAGAAAAAAAAAATTAAGAGTAATAGTGCATTAAGATCATTCGTTTTATTATTTACAGAGTCTTTTTTTTATTTCACTGTTCTCACAATAATATGTGGAGTTGGCATGCTTGCTTGTGTTTTACCCTTTAAGACACTTGGCTGCAAAATGTCATTAAAAATAATTAGACAACTACATAAAATTGTAGAGTTTTCATTAAAGTTGTATCCATATGTGGCCAGTCTTTTTTTATGACTCTTCATTATATTCATCATGGGGTGCATGTGATGTCACAATCACTAAACATGCTCATTTTGAAAATACTTTCTTGCTTGTATGAATGACAATGTATTGTTTTTTGTTTGAGTTTTTGACCTAAGATATATAAAGTTCAGTTGTGCTTTGCAATGTATAAAATCCCAAATATGCACTGCATTTTAGTAGTTTTTTTTTATTAAATGTTTTTTCTTTTTTAAAATAGCTTAGCGTTGATCCTTTACCAGTATTAAGTCTTTATTGTGACTAAAAAGTATTTAAAGCTCATAGCGATAACTTAATTAATTGATAACTAACGCTTTTAAGGTTTATTTGTTTAAATTTGAACACATCAGCTTAAAGTGGCAACATTTTTTACTTACCTGCTGCTACACTTTACTAAATTTACTTTTTTTTTTTGGTTCAGACACCATTGTTCTCCTCAGTGATTGCTTAGCTGTAAAATGCCAAATTTTTCTTCAGCGATTGGTTAGCTTTAAAAAACCATTGTTCTCCTCAGTGATTGATTAGCTGTAAAATGTAATTGTTCTGTTCAATGATTGATTTGATGTAAAATACAAAAATTCTCTTCAGCGATTGATTAGCTGTAAGTGTAAAAAAAAACATTGTTCTCCTCAGTAATTGATTCGCTGTAAAATGTAATTGTTCTGTTCAATGATTGATTAGCTGTAAAATGCAATTGTTCTGTTCAGTGATTGATTTGATGTAAAATACAATAGTTCTCCTCAGTGATCGATTAGCTGTAAAATGCATTTGGTTCATAGGCAATTCTATACACACACAAAAATTTCGTGTTACATTTATTTTAACAGTACTTTTTCAACAACAAAAATATTACAGTACACCATATGAAAATAAAATGATGCATTTCATAGTTTATTCTAATCATAACATTCGTACTAACCAGGTTGTTGTTTAATTTCTATGCAACTTTAAATTTTGATGCATTTGTTTTTATTTAATAAAAATTATGCAATTTGGTTTCGATCGTTTGTTTTTTTTTTTTTGGCTGTCAAGTATTACCTAATTTAAAATTTAACAATGATTGGTCAGATTTTTACTTCACCAAATTCCCAATGGTCTTCGCAGTCTCTATATCGGAATTTTTCATTGCTACAGATGTGACATTACTAATGTTAATTTACTTTACACTACAATGTTCACTTGAAACACACACACACAGCAACAATAACTTTTGCTTATACGTGTACTAAGTTAAATAAAGTTCCCTTAGCCTAATAGGCCTTCGGGGCAGATAAAGTGTAGAATTCATTTCTTTCTGTAACATAGGCACGTGAAGGGATTATGTGGTTAGCACAACGCCCAAAGGTCTTTACTCCCCAAACTAATGTCAGGTTCACATTCAAAGCTGGGGGGACTTGACACCATATTTCACCTGGGAAAATTCCCTTGGTTCTCAACGACGATTGAGCCCGAGACTTTCAGGTCGAGTGCGCTACACCGCTCAGCCATACTAGGTTATACTTTATTAACATTTTTTTACACGCTTTAAAAAAAAAAATAAGGGAAATGATAAACATCGACAGTTTTGGTTGAGCCTAGTTGATTCCCTTTTTTTTTTCTCAGATTTTATTGAGCATTTAGAGTCCAAACGCCTATCACTAACAAACCTATAAAGCAGTGGTCCCCAACCTTTTTCTTGCCACGGACCGGTCGACGTTTGATAATTTCACCGCGGCCCACGGGAGGGGGGGGCGCGTTGAATATTTCTCGTCCATGGGAAGACGCACAAAATTGAGAGAAATACACCACAGACAGTAAATAAAAAGGAAATAATTTAATGTTTCTTAGGCGGCCCGGTACCATTCGATCCACGGACAAATGATGTAAAAGAATTCTAACTTACGAGAACATTTTCTGTGACCAAAAAATAAATAAATGTGGTTGTCCTAATACCCTACCTCACTTGTCCCCAAACCTTTTTCTCGCCGCGGACCGGTCAACGTTTGATAATTTCACCACTGACGCTCATAGCCACTCACAGCTCCCGGTTAAACTATCGTCCATGGGGAAACTGCACAATCCCGAGAGAAATAAAATGGAAATCATTCAATGTTTCTTTTGGCGGCCCACTTTATTCACGGACCGGTACCGGTTGAGGACCACCGGTCCACCGCATTACCTGAAGGGATCATCAAATTATAACGCAACTTTTTTTTACACCCCCCCCCCCCCCCCCCAGTATTGGATTACAGTCATTACAGTCATGTTTGAAGCGAGTGGATTAGATGCCCGTCAGACAGCCCGTAGCGTGAAAATTTTACAGCAGGGGCCAATAGTAGGCGGGGGGGGGCAGGCAATAAATGTTACTAAGTAGAGCAAACAAGCAGAGGGGGGGGGGCAGAAAAAACGTAGGGGTGCGGGCGGCCCCCCAAGCCCCTCCGCACGCTATGGGCCTGCCGTCAGATTCTTTTATGTTTGATTATATAATAAATGTACCTATAAAATGCACCTAAGAATAGGGGACTATTACATCTGTTCAGGGCGGCCCTGATACAGTTCACTTGGGCCCATCTGAACACGCTCATTTGCAAATAGCTATCTCACATTAACTTACCCGAAGTGGCTCTGTGTTCAGGTTGCCTTGCATTATACGGCCCTGGTAACGTTAACGCAAGTGTCTTCTTATTGTGTAATCGTTGCAACTCTTTTTCCAGGCCCTTTTTCTCCCCCCAGTGAAAGCCCAAATATTACTGTACCAGAAGGAGCCTCTCACATGTTTTGCCCCCTTCCCTTTGCGACAGGCCTTGTTATAGGCTGTATACTAAACGTCATTATTTATATTATTAGTCCTAAATTCATTGCGCATCAACAATATGAAAAAAATACATTGCGTCAAACAATCACAGCATCAGTGCCGAACCTAGTGATTAAGGGTCCCGGGGGCGGGGCTGGCTACTTCGGGGGCCCCTGCTTTTTAACATTGGACACCATGACAGGAGATAATGTACTTAATATTTAATGTAAACATGTTTTTGGGGCCCCCTAAAGCTGGGGCCCGGGGGACTTTCGAATTTGGACCCCCTCCCCCAACCATAGCTACGCCTCTGAGCACCATAATGACTATAAATTGTAGGGCAGGACCCCGGGCATGTGCTCGATATTACCAACTTTAGGCGGCAATGATTTTGTTTACAAGGGCCCTCTCTTTTCACGCACACATTGACCATAATTAACGTATGGAAATAGGGAGCCTGGAGCATCCGCAGACCCATTGATGGGGGGGGGGGGAAGCTTGAGTATTTATATGTTAGATTGTTTTGATTTACAATACCCGCAGCAGCTCAGCTCCCGGTTAACCTCTCGTCCATGGAAAGTCGCACTATCCTGCAGCCCCGTAGTAGCGTGAAAATTCTACAGCAGGTGCCATGCATTCTACAGCAGGGGCCAGGCCCATAGCGGGGGGGGGGATGGCAGGAAATAAATGTTACTAAGTAGAGCAAACAAGCAGAGAGGGGCCAGACAAAACGCGGGGTGGGGGGGGGGGCGCACGCTACGGCCTGCTATCTAGACAGAAATACACCACAGTAAATAAAAAGGAAATAATTTAATGTATCTTGGGCGGTCCAGTATCATTTGATCCGCGGAACTGTGGGTTGGGGACCACTGACCTTCCGCATTCTTTCGGACTTTCCCCTTTTTAGTATTACATGGCACGGCATCCGAAAATCAGATTTTCATTCATTAATTTTCAACTTTAAAGTATTTATTTATATGTACTAGACATGTTTATCAAAATAGTTTAGTCATAGACATATATATGTCTATGACTAAACTATTTTGATAAACATACCAATGATGTAATGTATTGTAGCTTAAAAAAATACACATGAATTACAAAAATAGATTACAAATTTACAACTGCATAGTTGTTTTTTTTAGTCACGTGAGAGCTAAATTGGACTTCGGACTTTGGACTGACCTGGTAGAATATTCCATTCCCTGTAAATCTATGAATAGAATTTCCTGTTGACAAAAGATAGCAGTTGTTTGTCACTATCACCCGCAGCTTCGATATTTAAAGCTTTGTCTGTTGTTCAGGTTGAAGAATATTTGAGTAAATCTTTATTGTCTTCGTATCAAATCGTTTTTGATAACTGTGTAAAGAAATATTTTTTTATTTTTTACAAAGAATCTGTGGTACTTTTGCTTGGTAAGTTCGATAATCAATTTATCATGATGATGATAATGTTTACTTTTTTTGTTTTTTATTTAAAGGCACTTGTTACGGGACCAAACGTGTGGTCTCCGTATTTTTTTTACCCGGGTACCAGCCGTAGATAATATTGCTCCACACCCTAACCCTAAACCTATCCCTAATCCTGAAAAAAAAAATAAAATTTATATATGTCATGTTCCTTATACCCTAATATGATGGTCACGTTTGGTCCCGTAACAAGTGCGTTATTTTATTTAAAATCACGACTAACTAGTTCTAGAAGCAGTAGAATTCTGCGTATGTAAGGCTGCAGGCTTAGAACTTAACTTAGATAATTTTATAAATTTTACAATTATGAACTCGTTTTGTTTTTAATCCTTTTTAGTTGTAAACGTATCAATCCTGCAGGCTACGGTCGCCTAAATAACTTAATTTTTTTTATACATTTCATTTGTAATTTTGTTACATTGTTGTAATGTTGGCCTATCCCTATGCGGTAAAAATGTTACTTTACTAATTAAATTGTTCTAGAGACAATTGACATCTATTTTAATGTACAAATATTCACATCTGTCAAAGACATTTATAGATTATTTTCAAATATTAAAAGGACACATTGCAAGGGAGGACAGGACCTGAAAAAAGAAAAACTACTGTCCTCCTTAAAGATGTTTGTGATTTAATGATCAATTATGGGTCAATTACTTGACTTTGTCTTAATCAAGTATAATGAAATGTACCAAAAGTATTCATTCTTAACTTCTAAATTTATGATAAGATTTACTAATAATACAGTAATGAATATTAATTCATAGTAATGTCTAAAGTCTAATAAAATATTGCTTTGAAATTTATAAAAAAATCAAATGTCAATGAATACATTAAAGAAAAGAGGAAATAATTCTTCTAGCAACTTCTCTTCAGTAATAGACTCAAGACACTTGAGTAACTTTTATTTAAAAACATATCCATTATCTTGCAATCCATTAACTTTAAATCTCTGACAATCTGTTCATCTTGTTTTATTAATCACAACAGGACTACAATGTCTAGTGAAGATAAGATGTCTAGTGAAGATAAGATGCCTAGTGAAGATACTATTTTTGTAAAACTGGGAGAAATCCCTGTTTTAAATGATGGATGGACCACAGCTGTCAACTGCTATTTAAAAGTGAAGGAATTTAATAATCTGACAAAATTTACTTTGAATGCGGCAGAAAGTGGAATAAAGAAAGCAGCAGAATTAACAAGCCCAGTTGTTAATAATTATAAATCACAGAGTAAATATGTTAAAGTTCTTTTTTTAAATTGAAAACCAATTTTTATAAAATCATTTCTTTAAAAAAGTACTTAAATGCCTGGTATATCTGTCTTTATCAGACATGTATTCATTATGCTCTTACTCCCTGGTATATGCCTTCTTGAAGTCATATATTTATATTGGTTGTTGATGACCATCAAAATTGACTTTTTTTTAACAGTTGATTATGTCAATGATTATGCCTGCAGTAAACTGGAAGATATTGAAACCAAGTATCCTTGCATTAAACAGCCGACGAGTGAGGTTTGTTTCTGTGTTTTTCTTGTGACATATTTTGTATCTTTTTCTGCTATTGTAAAAATGGGGAAATAAATTAAGCTTTTAATTCATTAATTAGATATATTATGGAATCTTTTTTTTTATTATCACATCCAGTTTTCTGAATTCTGTTATTGACATTTCTTTTTCTTGTATGGCCGAAAAATATTTTTTTTACTTACAATTTAAAAAAAAATTTAACACATTTTAATTTGTCATGTTTTTTTTTTTTGTTAGCTGAAAGATGCTTGTTTAGACTATGTCCAGCCATTAGTTGATAAGGTTAAGCCTGTCGTCACATATGCCAAAGATGTTGTCACAAGTGGGAAAAAAAAGGTACAAAACCATTTTCTTTCAATATCTAATAACTTCTTTTAAAACAGAATATTTCAAGTGACTCCTGAATACTTTAGTTCTTCTTAAAGCTTTTTTTATTTTTCAGTTTTTTCTTAAGCAATTAAATTCTGAAAGCAAAATTGTTGTCCATGACAGGTTGATGATATTAAAAAGTGCAGCACAAATTTAGTCACTGGAGCTTGTGATCTTGGAGTTGGCACTGTGTCTCGGGCAGTAAACTTGACTTTAAATTCACCACCTGGTCGTTTGGCAACAAAGACTGTTGATGGCGCACTTTCTTGTGCTGATGGCTTAATGGACAAATACATGCCAGATCAGGGTAAAATATTAATAGAAATTTTTTAATATTAATACTTTTTAAATGTTTGCTTTAAGTTTATGAAAGTATGGCATACAAATTTTGCAGTTCTCTTATCCCTGTAATTTTTTTGTCAGAAGAACCAGCTGCTAGAGATGATGATAATAATGAAGTTGAAGAAATGAGCAGGCCAGAACAGATGATACTCATGGAACCCAGTCCTGAACGGGTTGTTGTGCATTTCAAAAGTGTCAGCAATAAGTTGAGAAGACGAATGTTTCAAAAGGCTATGAAGGATTTTCAAGGTGCCAAGATTCGAACTATGGAAGCTGTTGGAAAGCTGCACAGCACAGTAGACCTGGTAAGACAGTTTTAGCTATATAGTTCATTTTTCTTTCTGAACTCCCCATAGTTAACATTTTGAAATAGTAAATAATGGTCTTATTTTAAATGTTCATTTTCAGAATGAGAAATTTGATATTTTTATTTCTACTTCTCAGATTGATTATGCTAAGAAAAATTTGAACACAGCAAGAGACAAGGTAGAAGACATGTGGGGAAAGATTACAGAAACATCTGAAGACCCTCAAGAAACACCAGATGAATCTGGAGTATGTCGCTTGGGTTATTTTTTTAAATTATTTTTTTTTTTTAGCAATAAATACCAAGGCAGAATAAACTGTGGGTACTAAGAGCATGTACCTGAGATCCCCAGTTCTAACTTTACACGTTTATTGCTGCCAATAATGGTTTCATATGTGCAGATGTATTACTATTAATAGAATGTATCTTATTGATTAATGTGTTTGTAGCCTAGCCTTGCTCTTTTTTTTCTTCTTTAAAGGCTCAGAATTTCCTCATCCAAACTTAATTGTATAAAAAAAAAAATTCTATGAATTACAATAAAATCTGTAGAGGTTATAATTATAGTATAATTACTCACCTGTCATCTATTGATTAAAATTAATTACAAATTTTTATTATTATTTACAGCCTGTTGAACAGCGTATTGTGTCACTTGGTCGCCTTTTAGTTTCAAGAGTGAAAAACGGAATATCTGCATTAGAAAAAGCCTCCACTGAAGCTGGTCAATTTATCAGACACCCAATCAGCAAATCATCTGAATACAAAGATTTCATTTACCAGTTTAGCTCAGTAGGTTTCTGTCAGAATGTGATTATTTAATGTACCATTTAGATTACAGCTTATGTTTAGTATTTTGTCATGTTAACCTGTTGGTGAAAAAGACATATAGACTCTTACAGCGCTCAATTTAGATTACCATTATTTTAGTTATTTTAATGTTAGTAAGAGGATATTTTGTTATATCAATGCACCATTTAGATTAGCACCAATGTATATAATTTCAATTTCTATGTTGACATATTGGTTCAATTATTTCTTTTGTTTCCTAACAGGACATGTCAACTTTTAGTGTACAGAAAGCAAAAGAAAGTTTGAATTATATTCAGAACAGATTATCTCAAATGGCAGACAGTATGGAATCTTCAGAATGGCTGGTAAGAGTTTCCATCTGTATTAGCCAAACCAAATAGTTTATTAATAAAACTAGATTTTTTTAATATCCTTCATCCTATATTAGTATACCTGTATTTTATTTTTCTCATAATATAAGTTTATTTGTATATTTTTAACTTTATTGAATAATTAAAATTATTGTTTTTAAATATTTCTCTCTCATAGTCTGTTGACATTGATATGAACGACATAGATTTGCAAGAGGATGATTTAAATTTATCCAAGACTTCTGAAAAGGTTGACTTAAGCTGTGATGATGGTAATGAAATAAGAGATAAGCATCCAGATACCTCTAAAAAAGCTGATGCCAATTTAGCAGATATGGAAGAGGCACATTCTGCCAGTGACTCCAAATCTGATTTGAATTCAGGACAAGAAACTGGAGAAGATAGTGAGGTCGAAGGAGGACATGAATGAAACTGTTTCACAATCAAATATTACATGCTTTTTAAATTTTTTACAAATTTTTCTTATAATTGATTGTTAATAACTTTCATTGATTTTTTTTTTTTTTGAAAACATAGTAAAAATATAAATTTAATAATAATTAAAATATGTATGCTTATTTAGCATTAACAGAAAAAAATGTGTTGTTTGGGTTGAACATTTTTTTTAGGATGTAATCATTTATAGGCTATAAAAATTACTTTATTTAACTTTATTATGGCAACTTTGTAATCTGGGATTGCTTAGTAAATGTTTTGAAAACACCTTTTAATTTCTGCTTTCTTTGATTGATTATGGCTTGTCACTGTAACGTTTTCATTTGAGAATCAAAATCACTAAAAATCTTATGATTGATTATCTGCTGGTCCTTGGTTGAAAACTTAGTTTTGATGTTCATCAGTAAATGAGAGGTGAGAAATTGTGGGTCACTTGACAGTACAGGAGCAGTGTATGGGGTTTTTGAACACACTAAAACATAATGAACATCCCCCAATCTCATTTAAGTAATTATAACCAATATGTGTTCTTAATTCTTGAGTATTTACATGTGTTTACTGTAAGACTACTGTACAAGAGACAATTTGTCAATAAAACAAAAAAAAAAACCAAGATGTTTTTTTCTATTTATGTTCATACCACACTTATTCAATTGGTTATATGATGAAAAACATCTTTTTCAAAATGAGCAGTAGGTTAAAAAAAAAGTTCTAATAAAAAAAAACAACAGAAAGGTGAGTATTTCAGTTTTTTTCAAATGTTTATGTATCATTATTATTACATTAAATCATGTAACTTTTGAATTAGGTGAAAGTTTTGAAGATGTGCTAAAAACTGTGAACGTAAACACTGATATCCACCAAACCAGCCATTAACAAATCAACAGTCAATAATCTTAATTTCAATAACAATTGATTTGAGTAAATGAGATTGTTATTTACATAAACAGTATATACATAAAATGCTTTAAAGAAAGCCATATTTTTTTGTAGCGTTTCTTGAGTGGAAGGAATGGAAAACAAGTTATTATTTAAGTTATAAGATAATGCATTATTTTTTCCTCTTTCTAGACATTTTAAGAAATAATTTGATGAAAACCAAGAAAAAAAGACCTAACATTATATTAATTAACCTTTTTTTTTCTTGATACCTAAGAATTTTTAATTTTCTGTTTCTCGACTTGTCATCCAAAGAGCAGTTTCAAAATTATTGTTGCAATGTTAACACCTATGAGTGGAACTGATGAGAGTAAAAAAGAAAAATGTATCTAAATAAAAATACTGACACAAAAAAGTGATTAGCTAAGTTTTGTTTTTTTAAATAGCACAGCTTACATCTCATGACTGTCCTTATTGATCTAACTAGGTTGAGAATTTGTGATTTAACTCCAGGCGATTCACCAAAGCCGCTGTGCTGATCTGCTCCCCATCCAACTGAAATGTAATTAAAAAGGAAATTAAAAACAGTGGCTAAAGGATTGATAATAATAGTTAATTAAGGATCCAGAAATGAAATCTCAGAATATTTTTCTGACCTCTGAACACTTTTTTTTTTTGTTTTGGAGGATTACATACTGGAAACAAGTTGAGAAATTCATTGAAAAAAGTACAGTTTTAAATAAGTTGCAAATAAGACAATATGCAAATCTCAAAGAATTTTTTTTAGCCAAACCGCACCCCGCCCAAATAGTAGTGGCAAAGGTCATATTGGTAAAATATACCATTTAAAAAAAGAAACATTAGATTGAAAATCATTTTTAAATAAAGATTCCCATGTAGGAGAATGGGCGTTGTTTATTGATTTGTTGATATTTTAGGAAAAATATTTTCTACATTTTTTTTTTAATTAAAAAAAATTGTTCCACTGTATAGTTTATTACACCTTTTTATTTTTCTAAGCAAATAAAGCTAGAAACAATAAATAGTCTAGATAAATTTTAAAATATATTAGCATTATATAGAGTAGTTTTTCCCCAAAAATAAAACATAATAAAAAAATAAGCCCTTGCATGTTTTTTTTTAGGATTCTTGCATAATAAGCCCTACTACATCAACAGATGCAACTAAACATTGCATCAAAATGCTAACAGGTTATCACAGCACCTGTGATTATGTGACAATTTTTACTTAGAATTAAATCTGTTTTTTAAATAAATCTTTTGTGCATCTCTATGTAAACGTGATTCTTGAATACAAATAAATGTTAATTATTGTGGATGAAAAATAATACATTTCCGGAAAAAAAAACCTAATACAACTTTCCAAGCTATTCACAGTAAATTAAAAAATCTTTTTTTTTTTTCAATAGAACTCAATGTAACTTAAGGTATTAATGCCTCATAATTATACGAATCATTTTTTTTTCAATTGTGCTGAATATAAGTCTTTTATAATATAAATTTATATAATAGCTTGCTATTAGGTTGATGGAGTGGCCTACTAGTTCTAGCATCTTTACAATCTCCCAATCATATATAAAGAGTAATGCAAAAGCTCCAAGATCTGCGACTATGTAGGTATCTCTACTCACGGATACAGAATGGTTGAGAAAACTTTCAATAAGCTAATTTTTATTTCTTTTTGAAAAATCTACAGTTTTAAATAGTTTCTGTGGTTTTTATTATGAAATGTAAAAGCCCCGAATATTAAAAAGTAATAATTAACATATAATATCATTAAAATTATTGTAGATTTTATTACAATAGATATCATTTTAACATAGTCAAACGTAAACAATAGAAATGGTCGAAAATCTCCGACGATAAGACTAACGTGCGCATTTTCGTATCTAATTTCGTAAATAAAGTTCTTTTTTTAAAAATCGATATAATATAAAAAAAGAATTTCTGCAAATTTCTATACAAATTAAGTTCTCAGCTATTATAATATTTCATTTCTTTAAATAAATAGGGCTTTGATTTATTTTGAATTACAAAATAAGATTATAAAGGCCTAAAACTAAGTCAAGTGGAAGTGAATAAATAATCGAGCAATTTTTTAAAAATAGTACATTAAAATTATCAATTTGATTGTGAGACATGGTGGCTGAATGGATAAGCAGCTTGGGTTTTTTTTTTATGCTGACTATCCAGGTTCAATTCCTCTCAGGGACATTTTTTTTATTGTTTTTTTTTTTCCAGAATGTATCCTTTAAGTTGTTTTAATGAAAAGTTACTAATTAGATCTCTTGGACATTTTTTTATTGAAATTTAGAATGTTGTAAGAAAAAGAAACAAAACTTATTAGATTTGTAATTATTTCATAACTTAAAAAAAAAAAAAATTATTTTGAAAATATGTATCAAAGCTGAACACAGAGGCGTACCTAGGGTGGGGTGAGGGGGGGGTCCAAAATCGAAATTCCCGCGGGGCTCCAGCTTGAGGGGAGCCCCCCCCCAAAAATTATTTTTTACATTAAATATTAATTACATAGTCTCATGTCATAGTATCGAATGTCAAAATGCAGGGGCCCCAAAAGAGGCCAAGCCCCCGCCCCCCCCCCAATCCCTAGGCTTAGCACTGGTTTTACAATAGTCTATCTTCATGCAAAGGCTTTGTAGGGTTCAGCTAGTGTATTTCTTATTTTCTAGATGGGCACCCACGGCTACTCTTATATTTTTTTAGTAATGATAATTTATATACTTATTTGTATGATCTAAGACTAAGGAATTATATTTTTACTTTTAAGTGCATTTTAATAAACTCTTTTTTTAAAAAAAAGTATATGATATTGTTGATGACACAATGAAATGCAATGCAAGATCGCCAATGAATCATGCATGGGCATTAGTGTTGTTTTCGTTGACGAAAACTAAAACCTTCGTTGACGAAAATGTTGACTTTTCGTCAACGAGAACTAAAACGAAAACTAAAATTAGCAGCAAGACTAAAACTAGACGAAAATTGAAATTATTACTGAAAAAACGAAATAAAAACTGAAACTAAGATATAGTGTTGCTTTCGTTCACGAAAACTAAAACTAAAACCTTTGTTAACGAAAATGTTGACTTTTCGTCAACGAGAACGAAAACTAAAACTTCAATTAGAAGCAAGACTAAAACTAGACGAAAACTAAATTATTACAGAAAAAACGAAATAAAAACTGAAACTAAAATATGACCTGGGACTAAAACAACACTAATGGGCATGGGCCATGACAATGAGTTATGATTGATGTTAATTATTATTGAAGATAATTTTGCTAAAAAATAATACATACTTTTCGCCAGAAATCGCTCTTCGTGCAGAATGCAAACTGCATTTAAGCATAAAATAGCTGCTTCGAGTAACGAATATAATCCAAACGCCATGTATGCTACTCTGCTATCAAATTAATATACGATATTACGAAGAAAGTTTTGTTGGCACCGGAAACTTACACTGGGCGTCAACCAGAGAAGAAAAACAAGACTAAAGTTCCGTCCACAAAAATGGAAAAAAAAACTTAAATGAAAAAAAGTTCTAGATTATTCATATTAAACAGACTTATGTTAACAATTAACACAACGGAAATACACGAAACGATTCTTTTGATTACTTTCAGTTTCAACATTTTTGTCACGACTCACGATCCTATTTATTTTTGCGTTTTGGCTTAACAAAATTAGTATAAGGAGCAGTATCCATTATTGCGCATGCGATTTTACTGTTTCCTGCTTATGTTTGTTTTCTTACTTATATAGTGTTGTTAACCAAATGATGACGAATACCAATGTTAATTTTTTGTTTTACCATTGAACACTTACTATGCAATTAATGTAGTATACTTAATCGCCCGTTAGACTTTGTATTCATAAAAGATCCCGATCATTAGTATGTGGACTATTTTTTAACTTTTCGAGCTGTTTTGCCATATTAGTTACAGACTATCTGTGAATACAATTTTTTTTTACTATAGTCTATAGTATTTATCAGCTTAGTATTGTAAATGAATAGGATGAAAAAAACATTGTTGCAAAGTTTACTACAGTATCTTAATTAAATTAGTCCTGATACAGGCATATGTGTGATTAACTTTACGTCAATACAGTCACTGAGTCAGCTAAATATCAACTTTAAAACTTAAAGAATCACTTGTAGTAGGTAGGGACAGTAGGGTTAGTTCTGTTCTTCATGTATTATAAATTACAAGTGCACAGTTTAGTCAAGTTCAGAACAAATATCAGTCTGGCTAGTAGACCTGTAAGTCCATAACTGATAACTAATACTATCTTAAAACTTAAGTAGGCATGTAAGGCTATAACTTTAACGCACTGTCTCCGGATACGTCTAAGCATACTACATATTTTTTTTTGGGATATGTCTAGAAAAATTTGATGACGTCAGTAAACAGAATGAACTCTTATGATTTAAAGTTTTTTTCTTTTCATGGGAAATTGCATAACCGAGCAATTTTTTCTGATTATACATTAAAATTGTAGCTATGTTTCTGTGGCGCGCTGGCAGAGTGGGTTAATCGCTTGGCCCTGACCCATTTTGGCTAACTATATGCGGGTTTAATTCCTCTCAGAGACATTTTTTTTTTTTTTTCAGGATTAGGGTTAGGGATAGGGTTAGGGTGTGGAGCAATGTCTATTGATAGTCCCTGAAAAAAAAAATACGGGAGACATTTTTTTTTTTTTTTCAGGATTAGGGTTAGGGTGTGGAGCAATATCTATTGATGGTCCCCGAAAAAAAATATATCTCCGATTATTAACAGTAAATGACGTCATCAATGTCTGCAGTAAATAAGAGTTCTCATTCATTCTGTTTACTGACGTCATCAAAGTTTGCTAGACGTATCCCGAAAAAAAAAAATATGTAGTACGCTTAGACGTATCTGGAGCCAGTGCGTAACTTTAATTAAGTTGATACTATCTTTTGATTCATACAATACTATAGTCATAGTGTCTATAGTCACAACAGCAACATTTTCTTTGGTGAAAACCCAGCAAACATTAGCTTAATCCTTTTTTTTTACTAACAAGCGTAATATTAGGCTTTTCAGCATCATTTTTGTTTCTAAAACTAACAGAAGTTTTAGCTTTTAACTTAGACAAGCCTGGTTGTAGGCTAGAGGCACTTATGGGTCCTAGAAAACTAAGTCTGAGTCTAAGATTCATAAATTGGTCATGATGTCCCATGCCACACTAGCCAGTAAAAGTATGTAGTTGGCTACTCTGTAGTGTCTATATTCCTAACCCAGATTAATACAGCTGTTGACTAGTCTAGTATATATTCTTTAACCCACATTTATATAGTAGCAGGAGAGTATGTTGAAAAATAGTCTTTAATATAACAATAACAATTTTCGCTAAATTTTATAGTCCTCAATTTTTTGGATTTTAAGAATCATTATATAACTTTTTTTAAAGTATGGTATATTTTAGTGTAAAGTAAAGAATAAATATTGTTTTTTTTTTTGCTAACTTGAAATAACTCCTTAAGAAGTGCAGTTATTTTTATAATGTTAGATTTATCTTCAGTTTAATGTCAATAATCCTCATTTACATATGTGCATCTTTGTACTTGTTGAATCTGTCTTTTTTTTTACTGCAATTATATATAAATATTTATATATCCCGTTAAATTGTAATATGGTCAAATCTCAATTTACCAGCATAATTTGCTCTAGACTGCAAGAGAGCGGCTTGTAACGTACAGTAGTTATATTTCAAAGTGAAATTCCCATTAAGAAATAATGGAAAATCAAATGATTGGTTTGAAAAAACTAAAAATATTCTTATGAATAATAATGAATGCATTATTATGTTTTTTAAAATTTAATAAAAAGTAATCGAATTTAAATATCATTTCAAATCTGCCATTTTTTTGCTTTCAGTAATCGTTTTCTTTCTGTGTGGCATTAGTACGAACCCATTTAGTATCTTGCAACATTATTTAATCTTGTTTATTTTTTTTAAGATTTAGCTGAATTGTGGTATAAAAAAAAAGTTCCCTAACAGGCCATCGGGGCAGATGAAGTGTAGAATTCATCTGTTTCTATAACCTCGGCATATGAAGGGATTGTATGGTTAGCACAACGCCCAGCCGCCTTTACTTCCCCAACTTAAATCATGTACCCATTTAAAGCTGGGTGAACTTGTGGGACGACTTTGCACCAAATTTCACCTGGAAAAATTCCATGGGCTTCACTGAGTATCCAGCCCTGTAGCCAAGGGGGGGGCACTGGGGGGCCGTGCCCCCGCTAGGTGTGGAGTGCCCCCCCCCCCCCGCTTAAAAAGAAGAAAAAGAGGAAAAAATAAAGAAAAAGTAACTAAAATGAGAAAGTACCCCCTTGCTGGGTATTGGTGCCCCCCTGCTTAATTTGACCTGGCTATGGGCCTGCGAGTATCGAACCCAGGACTCTCAGGTCGACAGTCGAGTATCTACACCACTCGGCCACCTGTCCCACTGAATTGTGGTATGGCATTGTTTTTTGTTTTTTTTTCATCATAGGGGTCATAGGAGAAAAACCATCAATGATTACATAAAGCTCAGTAGAAAAAGCACCAAAATATGTACTACTTGTACTTAAAGGCATCTCTTGCTTGTATATTTATTTTAAAAATTTTGCTCATCTTGCATTTTATAATATTAATATTCTGTTTTTCTTTTAATCTTAGACATAATATTGTAATGAGGAGTCAAATGGTTAATTTTGGAAATGGATGAAAGACTGCAGGAAGAAAAACTGGAAGACTTTGTTAAAAACACAGGTGCAAGTAGAGCTGAAGCTAAAGAAATTTTAATGAGTAAGCTATTAAATTGTTATTGATTTTCGGTACTGTCAGACACTATGAATAATATTTGTAACTGTTTCTTGATAATTACATACTTGGGTAAGTGCTTATTGTGCTTATTTTTTTATAGCGTTTGCTTAATTTTTTTTTTCTTTGTAGGAAACTGCTGGGATATGGATGAAAGTTACAGAGAAATTGAGCAGATGTGCAGATTATCTTATCATCAAAATAACAGATTGCCCCAAGATCACTATAATTATTCACATAATTCTTCTCCATCACACTACAGGGCCATCGACCAAGGCTTGGGCACTGCAGTTAATCTGGACAATAGATGGAACAGCCCACAGACACCTCCTCCTTCCTACAATTCTCTTCAGTTTGCTCCTAAACCACTTGATCAACTTGCCCCATTGTCAGTGAAGCTGCCTGCGAAAGCCATACCCATTCGCACAGGAGTGAGCAGGCAGGCAGGTGGATCACATTCATATTGCGAAGCACACAAGTCCGAACCTAGTAGTTTGCCCAAATGTCATAGACCTTATTCTCAAGTACACAGTAGTCAGGTTAAAACGCCCTCAGGCAATAATTATCATGGCCAACAAAATGAGCCTGCACAGAGACCTCAGATGTTCGTTCCAGTCACAGATGCAGATGACACCCCCCAAGAAGATGATGATATTTTTGATGATAGAATCACACAGAAGCCTCCTGTCTTTAACACATGTAAGATTTTTAGTTTTCTTTAGCCCATAAGTTTGTACAGTAAAGTATAGAAAAATTAATTGCAACATTCTGTATTGCTAAAAAACTGATTTTTTACTCCTTTATTTTACCAGATCCAAGGCTTAAACGAGGCTTTTCTAATATATTAGAGAATGAAAGTTTGGTGTCTGAAGCAAGACATAGTGTACAGTCTGATATTTTAAAAGATAACCATGACATGTATGTCCAGACATTTGTTTTACCTGATTTGACGTCCTACGGCGAAGACTTTAGAGCCTTTCTGGAGAAAGAGTTGATTGAAACTTCCACATTGGTTTCGCTAGAGCAAGCTGGTTTGTTTTAATGTTTATATCTCACCTTAGGATGCCAATGCCTACCAACAGTGCCATTTTTGTTCCAATCTTTGTCAGTTTGTAATGCTGGCTTTTTTTTTCTTTTTTTTGTTTTAAAGTAGGCTGGTCAGTGTTTTTTTTTTCCTTATTTCATTATACACATGTACTCTTAAATTACCCAATCTTATACATTTGTGATGTTATCATAATCTGTCTACCACCTAACCCCTGAATTCATTTTTTTTTTTAATCTGGTGGTTGACATATTTTTGTTGATCTAAGCTAAAAAATACTTTTTTTTTATTGATATGTTATCATACTCTTTTTTTTTTTGTTAATATGAATCAGGACGTCTCAATTGGTGGGCAGAGTTAAGGTTGTGTCAGAGGCTGCTTCCAATGGCTACTAGTGGAGATGGCAATTGCTTACTGCATGCTGCCTCATTAGGTAAATCATTGCTTGTCAAATCAATTTCATTAAAAATTTCTTCTAAAAAAAAAGAAAAGAATTTTTTCAAATTGATGTTTATTCAATTTTTTGTAAATGTGTCTTTTTTAAACAACTTTAGCATTGGTGACATATTTTTAATGCTTTCATGACAAAAATTTTGAGATACTCAAAATCAAATAATGATTTCATTTGTTATGAATACATTTTGTTCTGTATGGTCTTACTCTGTTTAATATTTTCTTACTTCCGTATTTCATTCTTACTTTTTTTTAAGTCTTATATTTAAATCACTGTTTTCTTCATTAAAATATTTGTCTCATTTTTATTAAGCCATGTGGGGAATCCATGATCGGGAGTTAATATTACGAAAAATGTTGCATGATACACTGACTAATGCTACCTACAAAGATGCCCTATACAGGCGATGGCGTTTCCAGCAAACATTATGCAATAAACAGGTACAATATTAAAATAGATAGAATTTGTATCATACTTATTTTGTATGTGTATTCTAGTGAAGATGAAATGATTCATTACATACAGTTATTAAATTCCTTGAGTGATAAATGTCATAGTTTTGTGTGATCATGGCTTACTTGAGCACTGTGCATTGCTGAGTTGTTGAGTGTGATACATAATGGCTTAGTTGGGTGTGATGCATGGCTTAGTTGTTGAGTGTGATCCATGGATTAGTTGAGAATGATTATCATTTCTTTTATTAACAAAGATTCAAAAGACAGTTATTTATTTTTCTCCAGTTTTTCTTGGTGGTAATGGTAAGTTATTTTGTCTTGGTAGCATGACTCACAAATAATTGAAACAAAACCAAATTTTATCAAATAATAATCATTGCAGTCTATGCTTGTGTTTAGTGAAGATGAATGGCAGGATGAATGGAGAAACATACTTCGTCTGGCATCACCCTTACCTAGAAGCGCTGCTGATCCAATGCGATCCAACAATTGCTGTGACAGTCCTATCACTCAAGGGTATGTTTCACAGTCTGCTTTAGTGAAATGATTCATAGTTTTACATATAAGCCTCAGAAAATTATATGATTTTTTTTTTTACATTTTGATATTACTTTTCTTACATCATGGTAATTATTTTACCTACTTTGCCACATGTGCAATATTTTACATGTCCGTGTATTATGTATACGCAGTTGTTACTCGACCAGCAAACTGGAATAATAATTTTTTTTCCGCCGACTAGATGGACTCTGTATTATTTTTTTTTTAGGGGTCCATCTATAGATATTGCGCATGCGCGAATATATGGACTCTGTATTATTTTTATTGGGATCCGGCTATAGATATTGCGCCTAACCCTAACCCTAGCCCCGAAAACAAAAAAAAAATGCAATAATATGCAGTCTGAGTCCATCTAGTTGCCCATGTGCACATCTATTGCTGGTTGGTGGGAAAAAAAATTATTATTCCAGTTTGCTGGTTGAGTAACAAAAGCGTTATGTATATCAATGTTTTATATTCTTATAATGAGGATGGATAAATAAGTGTTTTTTTTATATATTTTAAATTTCTTTCTGAATTTCTCGTTTTCCCAGAAAATGTGAAGAGCCTGTGGTTTATGAAAGTCTGGAAGAGTTCCATGTGTTTGTCCTGGCCCATGTGCTGCAGAGGCCTATCATTGTGGTGGCTGACACCATCCTGAAAGACTCTAACGGCGATGCTTTAGCCCCTATACCATTCCCTGGAATCTACCTACCCCTGGAGGTTGCCAACCATTACAAATCCCCTCTCCTGCTTACATATGACGCCGCACACTTTTCTGCTCTCCTCCCCATGGATCAGAATTCAAATGCCGTGCCACAACTTCCAGGTGAAGTACAAAATCATAAAATCTATATAAATCTGCCCGAAACCAATCATATTTTTCATATAGATGTAGAATTTCTTTGTCCTGGTGGAAAAACCTAAATTAACCACCATCATGAGATTAGTGTTGTCCAGCTTTATCATCAACATTGTATTAAAAAAACATTATACGCAAAACATTAAGGCCTAGTGTACAAAATCTAATTCTGTCATATTTGTCCATGTTTTTTTTTTAAATACTCAAGATGGTGTTTTATTTCTCTAATGCACAGCAATTAAAATGGGTTTCAATAATTGCTACCATTCTGTATAAATAAGAATAGATTTCCAACATAATAGAAATTTTAAGAGTTTGAAAATTATTTCCTGCACAGCAAGCCTCAAACAACTTATTTTTTTTTTTCGGCTACACGTGGACAGAAAGCCCTATTTATTGGAAGAGTGATTTAAAGTATAAATCTTTTTTTTTTACATAATTTGAAAATTTAGGAAGTTAAAACTGCATCAAAGGAAATACATGTCTAATTTCATTGATGCTTCAGCTATTTAAAAAAATGAAACCTTTTTCTTTAGTGGATATAAAACTTCAATAAAAAAAGGGATGATTTTACTCTGTAGACTTTCTATTTGTAAAACCAGCAGATTTTTTTTTTTTGCAATTCATAAGCTGTTCTTAGTAATTTATTTGGTTTCATTTTTACTGAGAAATATTTTCTTTAAAAATAGATGGGTTATGTCGGATATACTGCACACATATATATATATAGCCAACTGATAATAGTAAAATAAAACAAAATAATAATAACTTTTAACGAGACAAATGACTTTTAGGCTCTAAAGCCTAACATTTCTAATGTGTGACGCATAACTGTAAATTTATTGTCATTTATTTGTCAGTGCTTGAAAAGATATTATTTTAATAAGCTTACATAACTATAAATTGTTTAACTTTAGATGTATTTGATATAAAGAGCTGTGGGGTGGTTAAATTAAAATTTGTTTTATTTGAAACAGTGAAAGCCTGGAAATATTTTAGTTAGCGGATAGGAAAACAGTATTTTTAGCTAAGTAAAAAATATCAACAGCATGAAAATTTGAAAATATTTTATTCATGATTGTTTTTACTTATTATATTTCAGCTACCATTCCCTTAGTGGATCCAGAGCTCCAACTTCTGCCTCTTCATTTTTATAAGGACCCAGGACCTGGTGTGGATTGGCGTAAAGAATTTTTCGATGAACCTGACAAAGATGTTAAAATCAACCTTTTGTATAGGTTTCTGGATGTGGACAAACTTCCTCTACGACTGACTGATATAAATGGCGACAGTGATCGAGGCTCGTGTGGGTCTCAAGATTCTGATGAATGTAGCTCATTATTTAAGGACAAAGATAAAAAGGAGAAAAAGAAAGAGGCTCGCATGTCACAACAAATGCAGACAGTAGCCAAACAGTTTGGCAGCATTGGAAAGAGCATGGGGAAAAAATTCAAACAGCTGGGAAAGACAAGTAAGTCTGAGAAGAGTCGTCAGGTGACCTTAAGCAATGAAATAAACCAGGGCACCAGAAATACAAATTATAACAACCAGCGTAATGGAGTTGAGTATGTTCTGGTAGCCAAGTTGTCTGAGAAAAGAAGTATGTCGCAACAGCAGATGATTAACAACTACTTACAGGACGCCAAAGAGAGATTTGACAGAGAATTAAAAAGAATGAGTGAGACAGAAATTCGTAGCAAAGTGGCTCCCCACCCACCTGTGAATCATGCTTGTCAGACTCCAGGCTGCTCATTGTACGGCAGCCCACAGACAGATTTTCTCTGTTCAAAATGCTACAATGCTCACCGGCATGATTCTATCTTACAGGACAGGAAAATAAGTCAAAGTGCTTATAACACTTTCCCTGGCAGGGGTAAACAGGCTCTGTTATCTGATGAAATCTACATATATGGCAAATCAAAGTTCTACACCTCAAGTAATGAAAGTTCTCTGCATCAGGCCCCAGAGCATTTCGGACATCATACCTTTAGTTCCGACAGAACCCCACGGACAAGGTCCCCATCTCCTGATTATGATAATTATTCAACACGAAGCATGTACACTTCAAGCCAATTGCAATGCAAGACCCCTAGCTGTAATTTTTATGGAAGCCAGGACTGTGAAGGTTTCTGTTCCAAGTGCTTTAAAAAAAATATTGAAGAAACAAATAATCTGGCACATGCTATAACAAAGTTATAAGTTTTCTCATGATTTGCAATATCCAATTGTATTTTTGTGAAGTTGGTACCAATTGGCCAACTTGAGTCCCCTTTTCAGCCAAGGAGTAATTATACTATTTTGCTTTGTATTATCTGAGGATATGAAGGAATTATAAATTGATATTTAACATCATTTTTTTTTTAAATTGATGATGATCATCCTACAGAATGACCTGTACTAATTTTATCAATGTTAGAAATGATATTTTCCCTTATAATAATCATTCATGTCCGTACTAGAATCTTCTTTAAGCAAAAGCATTTTGTAAACTTGCTTTTCTGTTTTGATCAAAATCCTGATCTTTTGTTTATGGTGTGGCCATAATACATTGTTGTTCAACTTATTTTTAAGTGTGTTTGTACAGCCATTATCTTTAGCCCTAAATCTGTGCCTAATATTTTTTGATTTTAATATTTTTTTATTTTAACCAGAAGAAAAAATAAATTTTAATGAAATGAATCCAGGCTTGAGAAATTCTGGGTTTATTGTTATTTGTACATTTTTATTTGACTGGGTTTTTATCTCAGACAAAATTGACCTATTTACATGAAATATTTACTCTTTTAGGGGAAATTTATTGTCTCATTAAGAAGTATTGAAATTATACTGTGTGCTGATCTGTGGCTTAATGTGCAATAGAGCCACATAGAATCAGGTCATCATAGTTATTATAATTATTTTTATTTTATCACTAGCTGTACCTTGCAAAGCCTTTCATAGAGATAGACTATTGTTAAATTATGAGGTATCTTTTTTTATCTTTTATTGTGATGAAATTGAAAAACTATATACGTGTAGTTGTTGTTTCTATTCCTTACAACAACCTGACGGATAAATCATTTTAATAAAATATAAGTTTAAAAAATAAATGTGAGAAAGAGAAACCTTTGGAGCCTGCATGAAAAGCAAGTAGCTTAACCATATAGCCACCAAATCACACTTATAATTAAATGTTTTTATTTGATTATATTAAAGATCGCTCGATTATTTGCACTTACACCTAGTGTAAGTCTTTGTGACATAGTCTTATTTTGTAATTTAAAAACAAATTAAAGCACAATTTAATTTTAAAATGAAAAAATATGATAGCCGAGAGCGTAATTTGCAGAAATATTTTTAAGAATCTCTCTTTTTTTAATATTACATGGACTTTTAATAAGAGTTTTATTAACAAAATTTGTTATGATGAACACTGCTTTTTTTATTGTAGGAAAATTTTTTGATTATTGCAATAGTTTATTTTACCGATTTTTAAAATGCTGTGTTTTAAAAAAAAACTTTTTTTTGCTTAAAGCAGTAAACATTATTGTTGGTTCTTATTCTTACTTTCTATCTAAAGCTGACAGAGTTGCAGAATTGAGGCTGCTAATATTTATTAAGATTTTTTATTATAGCTTGAAGTCACTGTAGTATTGCTCTTTTGTTTTAGAAACTAACTTTGTAAGAAATATTTTTATGTGTCCAAAATTGTTTATATCTGCAACAGTGTTAATATTCACAGTCCCCTCTACCCAAGATTCAAACCCAATTTTCATTTTCTTATTACTGTATCTGTTAAGTTTCTGTTTATTGTACACCTATTTGTGAAAATCAGTTTAGACACCAATTGTACTGAACAAAGTTTTGAATTTTTTTTTTTTAGCAAAAAATCAACTTAGTTTGTACCACATCATGCTGAAGATAAAAATCGATACCCTCATCAATATCTGGAATAATTTTCCAATAGCATCATTAGTAAGATGTTGATTTCACTCCCTAATTAAGGAAATAAAATATTAATGAAGCTTTTTTTTGTTAAGGTTAAATTACAAGACCATAAACAAAAATTATATTTTAATACTCATGTGATGGAATCTGAGGAGATGGCAGGATACATTTATCCAGTGTTTTATCCACACCCCCGCACCTCCGGGGATGAGAAGGGAAAATCCGGGGGGTGAAATTTCAAATTCCGGGGGTGAAAACAACAGTATTGTTTGGTCGTAATCATGTTCAGGGAAAAAAGCCAGGGTTGAAATTTCAAATTCTGGGGGGTGAAAACTACCCCCGGAAATGGTCTGGATAAAACACTGCATTTATCACGACTTATTTGATAACTAGTACAATATATAGACCCTATTTTTCAGGGGCAAAAAAAAAAAACAGGTTGTTTTTTTTTCCTTTCACTGCATAACATTAGACTTTTCCTTTTAGGATAAATGTTTTAGCTAGTTTTTCTTATCATCCTTAAATTATCATCACATGCCTTATGCTATGAGAGTCAAATTATCCATTAGCTGAACCAAGAGCTTTTTTTAGTGTGAATCTAGCAAAAGAATCATTCTGCAGCTTTTTTCATTTTATTGTGATGTCTTATGCTAAGATTACATTGTTATTAGTTTTAAATGTAAGGCCTTAGCATAAATACAAGCCCAGTGAATCTCTTGATGATATTTATTCTCCCCCCCTATTTTGATTTGAGTTCTATAAACTTGCTAATTGACAATTTGTATCCATGATATTTATTACTCCATATCTTTCATTGACTAAGCAAAGCTACACTTCACCAGTATTACTGTCAATAATTATGAACTTCAAATTTAAAACTATTTATCCTGCAATTCCTTAAGTTTTTTTTTCAAATTATTTCATTTTTTAAAAAATATCCATCACAACTATGTTCAGTTTGATTTTTTATTCACTTATTTATATACTTTTTAGCTTTTAAGTAGGGTCTATGCAGACGAGTTCTTAATGTAAATTGTTAATTTTTTTTTTATAAATTATACCTCGAATGTTTTACAAAAATGTTATTTTTTTTCTTTTAGATTTAAGACTTTTTTAAAATTTAGTTTTTATTATGACTATTTTGTGATTTGATAATATTACTGATAACACTGGTTAAAAATTAAGAATGTTTAAAAACATGTATCAGAATCAAAGTAGGAATATTTGTGACAAAGATTGAATTTTACAGCTTCATATGCAAGCCATGTCAGCTTGAGGCCTTAGTAGATATCATTGTAGTAATGGACAGTTCATATTTGTACATGTATTAAAGAAATACACTAGTGCTTCAACTAGCCTTTCTTTGAGAGTATTGAGATGTACTTTTTATACTGTACACTTGCTGCCAACTCTAAAAGAACAAAAATTGTAAAAAAAATGCTACGTGTCATCAATAAAAAAAAAGTTTTGGTGTACTACCTTGAAATCATAAATGCAACATAACTCAGTTGTACCACTGGGTGAAACAATTGAATTTTTTTTTTCTGCAATTTTGAAGTCTTCCACTGTATTGAGTTTACTTTTATTTCATTTTGTTTAGAATCAGTTTGGTCATATTTGATATGAAATATCACTGTCAGTTTGGTTATATTTGATATGAAATATCAGTGTTTTTTTTTTTGTGTACATGTAGATAATTTCTTTAGTCTATTATTCTTAATGAATGACTGCCAACTTTTTTTTACAAGTTTTATATGAAAGCTGCATTCTGATTACTTAAAATAAACATTATTTGTTGCAAAGAATGGTCACTAACAGGCTTACATTAAACCTTCGTGATAGCTAATGATTTTGTTAAATTAAAACAGGTGATTAATGTAATCAGATCATCTCATGAAGTATACATGTACTAATACAACTTTGCAACATGACAATATTCTGAATCATATGCCATAAGAAAAAAAGTCCCAATCACTGCTTGATGTTTAATATTATCATTTATTTTTCAAGTCTCAAAAAAAAAAAAAAAGAATGACAACTCAACAAGTTTTCAGTCATATGTTTAATATGTAGTAATTTTAATAACTAATGTATGCATTCATTGACATACGTTGCAATTTTTATAAGGGGAGGTAAAAGTTTACATATGATTGTTAAAAACTGAGGCTTTAGTTTTCTTTTACCCATTTATATTGGGATTATACAGTGTGCAGCATAATAAAAATACCTTTCTGGCAATAACTGATGGTGAAAATTAGCTTAGAGTTAGAATCATTATTTCAGTTCTGCCAAAAATTTTTTAGAGTTTGCAATACTTTTACAGACTGAATGTTTTAATTTAACCAATCCAGTATAAGGTAAAGCTTGTGATTTTTTTTTTAATTGGCTAATAAGTGGAAGGAAATTTTGTATTGTTTGCTGTGGAAAGTTGGGATATGACAAACTTTCATTTTATAATCTGGTGGGCACTGTAGCTATTTCCATGCTGTTATACATATCTTCAAATTGTAAAAATAAAATGTATTCTAAAAATTCTTCATTCTGATTTTCAGCTTTTTTTTTTTTTTAAACAATGATAGCATAATACATAACAAAACTTTCTGCCTAGAAAAAAAACAAACAATTCAGAATACTTTTAAACAATAAATACTTTAATTTTACATTTTCAAATCAGATAGATACATATACGTTTATTGGTACATTTAGGAAAATAATTTCTATCTGTGCAATTCACAGTTCCATTTTTGACAAGATTTTTAAGTAGAAAACAAAAACATTAATGGCATTAAATAAAGTGCAAAGAGTAAAGTTGTACAATTGGCAAATTAGCTACCCCATAAAAAAAAAAAGGCTTTGGGGAATTTTTAAGCTTTAATGTAAATGAAAAGAAGTCATGAATTTTTTTATATGAAATAATTACACATAATTAAACAAAATGTGGGGCAAGGGTGAAAATGTACTTACAAAGAGATAATCAAGATGAATTTCTCAATAATTACACTCGCCTATGTGTCATCATTAAAAAAAATAAATACATGTAACTGAGTAATTTAAGAAGACCCAGAAAACTTTTAATAACCTGATCAACAGAGAGCAGCTAATGAATTCTGTAAAGAAATTTAGAGCCTTTAGAGATGATGCTCATCTGTATCAAGATAGTTCTAAGAGCTCAGTGCTTGGTGGGTTTTTCTTTTCGTGGGTGTTAAGTTTAAACTAAGTATTTCCCCAACAGTTGATAAATGACTGAAGTTAATGCTTGATGCAGTCCACTAAAGCAACAATAGCAACAGATGGGAGATAGTAACGACAAACAAATGAGTTGCTTGTGAGATCGAAGGCATTAAAAAAAAAACAAAAAAAAAAAAAAAACTAGCCACCCAGCTTACATTACATTGAGCAGTTTTTAAGCACAGCATGTCAGATTAAATAATAGGTTTAAAACTTAGCATGTTTATTTCTCGTTTTATGTAATGTAAGGCACATGACTTTAATAAGGAAGTCCAGCTCACTGAATGCAACACATTGGTCTAATACACTGAAGAAAGGATGACATCAGATCAACATTAAGAAACTTTGCTGATCAGAGAATCACACACTTCTGTCAACTCTTTATTTTCTTGTGTCTGAAAGAGATAAATAGGAAGAAAAAAGGATGTTTGAGCCACTGCAACATTAAAATAACGTACTATGCTTAAAATTATCCCTTTAATCTGATGAAATGAAAATACCTTTCTTTCTAAAATAGATTCTAATGTTTGAATTTGGGCATTATTCTTTTTCACAATAGCTTCAAGTCTTGTTATTTCTGCTTTTGATGAGCTTGACAGCTTTTCAACCTTTTCCTCAGCTCTGAAAGTAAAAAAAAAATTATGTTACATTATCCATCTAGTTATGCTAAAAAATAATAATGGTTTATACAATAATAAATTTTTTGCTATACTCAGCAGATTTTAAAAGAAAGTTTCCTTGAAACAATCAAGTAGTTTGATACACATTTTAAAGCATACATGTAAAAACAATATATTTAGTTTGATAGGGATTCCTAAATGATTTCCAATAACACTATATTTAAGAGTCTATGTCAATTAGAAAACAAGTTATGATTTTTTTTCATGTCTTAAAGGGGATCATTTATTTTGTAAGAATTAAAAAAAAAAAAAAAACAAGACAAAAAATGTATTTTTCAGCAGTTAAAACTGAAGTCATAACTTTCAATCATTTTGGTTATAAGCTTCTATTTTTCCTAATAAATACTTTGATATATTTTGATTATTAATATCTTTTAATAATTAAAATTCAGTTAGCCCATTAACAGTGGTCAGCAGATTTTGTGGACAGATAAGACACTTCTGAACTGCAGAATCGGCTGATTAAAATCAAGGGTTAAAAAAGCCATCCAGTCCAATATTATCATAAATTAATAGTATAATTAAAATATTAAAAAGTCCAACACATTTTCAAAATATAATTCCCCTGAATTTTCTTTACTTTTTTTTTACAGGATTTACATAATGAATAAAGTATAAAAATGTTTAAAAATTAATCTCTAATAAAATGTGTGCATAATCAAATAAATAATGTCATATATATCTGATGTACATCATTGTAAGACAAAGACATGATGAAGATGTAGCCAATATGGCACTTCAGTAAATGGAATATATTTTTTATCGAAAATCTTCAGATTAAATTCAAATAACTAAAATGGGCAATCATTTATTATAATTAATGGATTTCAATATTATTAATTTAAAAAAAAAAATTGATCTAAATGTGCTCTGAAATCTACTAAAGTCGATTCATATTAAAAAAAAGCATTATCAAGTTACTTTCTATATACATGTATTCTTTTAAAAACATAATATGCAAAGCCATTCTTTGTAATAGAACAATTAAGATGGGTATTGTAATTCAACAGTAAAATTTGGCACAGGGACACATTTATCCATATAATTAACCAAAAAGTAGTTTTTAGAGGCTCATAGCACTGTGAACTGGGGAAAAAAAGAGAAACAACAGAACACCAATTCAGTGTTTTGCTGCCTTCTATTTTTTCACATTTACGAACGTAACTAAAATAGCTTCATTAAGCTACCTACTACAGTGTACTAACTCTGACACCTACTACAGTGCACCGACTCTGACACCTACTACAGTGCACCGACTCTGACACCTACTACAGTGCACCGACTCTGACACCTACTACAGTGCACCGACTCTGACACCTACAGTGCACCGACTCTGACACCTACTACAGTGCACCGACTCTGACACCTACTACAGTGCACTGACTCTGCTACTTACTACTAGCGTACTCACTCTGCTAATTTTTCTTCAGCCATGGTTTTCATTCTTTTACTTGCTTCCTTCACTGACTTGTACTTTTCTTGTGCAGTTTCTACTGCTTTCTTGAGAATTTTTTCATTCTAAAAAAAAAAAAAATTTCATTTTTTTTTACTGGCAACCTTTGTTAAGTAGGAATTACTGGTTGTACAAGCATGTCAAATTTTATCCTTTACTAAAGTAAATGTAAAAAAAAAAAAAAAAAATCACCTCAGCTGCTTTTTCCAAGGTTTCTTTTAACTTTTCATACCGGTGATACAGATCTGCAAAAGACTTCTCCAGAGCTTTGTTGTCCTCTAGAATCTGCCATTAAACAAGAATAAATATAAAATACGTTCTACAGCACTGACCGATATTTATTAAACATCTTTAAAAAAAAAATATGGAAAAGAAAGCAACTTTTTACCTGACTGTTGGATTTCTGGAGCTCGACTAACTCAATGGCTTGCTTCTCTTGATCTTTTAAAGTTTTTTCATTTTCAGCTTAATTACAACAGTAAACAAAATGAATTCATGATGGAAACCCATTAGACATATTTAATTAACAGCATCACAGAGTAATATCAAACGTAAATCAAGTTATCACATGTAAAAAAAAAAAATCCATACAAGTAAAAAGATACAAAAAATAAAATAAAAAAATGAATATTATCTGAACATACTTGTCATTTGTGTGATGATGCCTTCATACTCCTTCACGACCTCACTGAGTAATAAAACAAGAAACCAATACAGAATCACAAGACAAAAAAATTATTCTAATGAGATCAAAAGTAACAAAAAAAAAAAAAAAAAAAACAAAAAAAAAAACACATTTAAATATAGATTAATTAAGAACTATGGAAAAATGAGAAAAAAAAAAAAATCTTACTCAAAACTTTTAAGCTTGCCCTGTAAAGATTTGTTTTTTTTCCTCAGCACATCATAAGCTTCTTTAGCTTTGGTTTTCTCTTCATTAGAAAGATCTTCTTGCTGTTTCAATTTTTCTTGAAACTCCCTGTCTTTCTTCAACATGAGATCTTGGAAATGCATAGCTAGCTGAGCTCGAATCTGTTGCACATCACTTTCTGTGTATGTTGGTATCTATGAACAGCAATTAAAAAAAAAAAATGGTTGAGATTTTCTGAGCTTATATTATTTCTTGCGTTTTAAGAAAACATTACAAATAATTATGTTTATCACTGGGGCTGAGATTTCTATGCCCAAATAAAGGTTAAAATGCATGCATTTATGCCCTACAAGCAACCAAATTATGCTTTAAATGTGCAATATGCCCGAAAAAATAGCCTATATATCCAAAGATATGACATAAAATAGAGTAAAATTGCATGTGTGTGAGAAACAGATATAGTAAAACTGGTATCTTGCATAGTATAACTTTGAAGTATGCATACATTTAAAACTAAAAAATATCACTCATGACATTTAAAAGAAAAATTATAGAAATAAACAAACCACAAAATAAAAAAATCATGAACATGTGAACTTTATTAATGGATATAACATCTTTAATCCCTTTTGTTTTAACAATGTACTGCCTGCGCATATGTTTTGTGGTATTTCTAATTGAATTGTCAGAAGAAATGAGACATTTAGGGCAAGAGATAAAAGATTTTGCACATGGTGTTTATGCTTTTTTATGACAAAAATAAAAAAATGTCATATGTGCAATATCGCACATGTGACCTTCATCCTCCTCTCTTGTGTCGTTAAGAATGGTTTGAGACATGTCAAAAAGAAAACCTTGGTTTTGAAGTCTTTTGTTAATATTTCATGTACTCATTGACGGAGATATGCAAATTATAAGTGAACAATAATTATCTGTATATGGCAATTATAAGTACATTGAAAGGGACAAAATATGCCCTAAAAATACGCATTTAAAGTCATTTTAAATTAAATATGACATAAAAAGGCCAAAATATGTTTGTTTTTTTATAAAAATAAAATTGCTTAGTACATGTAATTAAATATGCCACTAACTAAATTGAAAAATGAAAATCCTAGCCCTATATACAGTAGAAGTCCATTAGTTCAGCATCCAACAGTCCGGAATGCCAGATAGTCCGGAATCACTCCAGAAAATTGTAAAAAATTTGGTTTTCTCCAAAAGTGTGTCTTTAAAGCAAATAGAAACACTCGAGAGCTATTCGGAAGTTTTCGGGATAGTTCGGGAAACCTGCCTGAAGATGAGGTAGAGGAGTGGGTTCTAATCGATGAAAATGAGCCTGTTGAACAAGAACTAACCGATGAGGACATTATCAACCTTGTAGCAAACCCTCAGCCTACTCAAAATCTTGAAGAAAGTGACTCAGATGCCAAAACAAAAGAAAAGGAAAAAATCTGCAGGGCAGAAGCTGCAGAATCACTAAATAAGTTTATCTCTTTTGCTGAGGCTAGTACTAGCTACAGTGCTTCAGAAATTATTGATTTCCATATCATTAGAAATAAATTTTATACTATAGACCTACGCCAATAGTCAAGAAAACAAAAAGACATTCGTGACTCTTTAAAATATAAGTGAAATATGTTTTACAGTACGTGTACATACATTATATGAAATGTAAAATAAACTTTGTTGTATGTATTTGTAGTTTAATTATTACCTAATTGTTCTTATAATTACCGCCGGATAGACCGGAATTTTCGGCAGTCCGCCACCGAGCCAGTCCCGATTATCGGACTTCAACTGTATCACATTTCTGATCAGGAGTTAAATAATAGCTAACATAAACAATTTTAAAATAGTTTTTTTTCCTTAGTAGCCAAATGCAGCTCTTAGGGCACAAATCCTGCCCTTTTGTAAAGTGTGGCTCCCATTTTTCATTTCTCTCCCCCCCCCCCCCCCACTTAATTGATTACTGGAAGCTCTGTATTTTAGGAGAAATACCCAGTGTGGCTCTCACATTCATCTCATGCATGGATACTCTCAGTGTACTCTATGAAAAACATATTTTTAAAACTATTTTTTCACCATACTATTACAGATAAAAAGTTAATTTTTACATTTTAGTAAATTAAATGTCATTGCCCAGTCCATACTGTAATGGTGTATGAAACAATTTATCCTAAACTGTTTTACCTCTCCAATGTCAACAAGTTTAGCGCCCTCAGCTTTAGGGATCAAATTGTCATGAATTACCTGCAAATAGATATGCATGTATTAACTAAATGGTTAAAATGTTTAGAACAAAAAAATAATCTTATCTTCCACAAATCTTCAATCCTGAGGTATGACAAATTTTAACAACAAAAGTAAAATCAATAAAAAAAACAAGGTAACAGCCTATAATACTTTGATGGTAAATTAAGATTTTTTTTAGCAATGCTGCCTGTAATTTTAAAGCTTGACCCATGCCCCAACTCCTAGCTGAACTTAAATTGATAGCACCGAAAGGTGATTTTTTTTTCTTTCTATCACATGGAGTGTAACAATGAATGAAATCTCACTTCCATTTACCCCCGCTCATTACCGTATTTCCCCATGTATAAGCACTCCTTTTGTATAAGCCCCCCTTCCCTCCAATTTTCGGACTGTGAATTTTTGAAAAAAATATTTTATTATAGAAACAAGTTATAAAGAAAGAAAATTTACAAAGAAACTAAATTCAAGATTCATAGTAATCACTCATACACTCCACCCCCCTACTTTTTGGGATTGAAAATTTTGGAAAAAAGGGGTGGCTTATACATGGGGAAATGCGGTATTTGTTTTTCCCACATTGATCTTAAACTGGCTTATATAAAAAATTTCGAATTTGAGAAAAAAAAAATATCTGCAAAGATTTATTTTTTTCGAAATACTGAAAGAAATTTGTTACAACTATGTTTTTAAGCAGGTGTTGCATAATCAAAGGGGAAGGGACCAAATATTTTTTCGCAGCACTGAAAAATTGATGTACGTAATAACAAACATTTCATTGTAGTTATCTTTCTGATCCCCCCCCCCCCCCCCGATTTAAAAGAAAGCAGCATTATGAATACAACCTGAAAATACTTACAGAATCCATTCCATCAATGTCATCAAGAGCTAAAATCATATCAATTTTATTTGGGGCTGAATCTTCTTCAAAAATCGGTTGAACTCTGTTGTTGTGTATATTGCGTGTGAGGGTGCGTCGACGAGCCACACGTGGAGGGGTTCCAAACAAGCATGCACTCTCATCCAAAAAGCTCCTGCGAGAATAAAAAAAAATTCTATTAGGTGTAACAAAAATGTTCAGATTGATAAAATTTATGGCCAACTTTCATAATTTGAACCTAATGTTGCTAACTGAAGTTATATTTTATCAGCATACTTCTCTTAGCAAAAGGGTTTTAGGGCTGCGCAATCCTCCACAAAAAAAAAAAGAACATGATGTATCCTGGAAAAATCTACATTTTACAGGCCTTGATTTCAATACAATGGACAGCATGGCAGATAAAGAGATATGGCAAACATACTAGGAGATTGTGTCACAAATTAAAATATTGAGGAATGAGTGATCGAGACAAGCAAGACAAAACAAAGTGTTCTAGTAAGAGGATGTAGATGCTATGCAAAGGATTTTTTTTTAATAGAAGATCTAGAATCAGTCAGGAAATATCAATAAAAGAACAATTATTACTAAACAAAAATGCACTTTAAGTTTCTAAAACCCAATTTAAAAAAGGAAAAAGTTTACTTACACTCCAAGATTTTTAGAAGTGCTGAATATATCTGACATCCGACTGGGTCTTTGAACTGGACCTATAATAAATCATATATTTATGCTAGAATAGTTTTACTTGTCTGAAAATTATGATAGCTTATTATTTAGGTTTTGGTAAGTTCTTATTTTATTCAGCATATCTGCAGAAAATAACAAAAAATATGCTTTTGTAAACTATTTTGTGTATACAGTATTTATCAATTTGGATTTTAACTAAAATTTATTATCTGAAAATACAAAATTTCAGAATATGTATTTAATCACATTTTTATTGCTCTTTCACAAAAAATTAGTGATGTGAGGCAAAAAAAAAAATCTTACATTTAAAGCATTTGCATACATCTATGATGTATTTCAGACTAAATACTCAGAGACTTTAACATACCTGGACTAGAGTTTTGCTTGTTGTGAATGGTCTCTAGCTTTTCAGTCACTGCTTCACATTTCATCAAAGGATCAAACTTCATCAGCACAGAGCCTCTTCTCAGGACAGATTCCTATGGTTGAACAACATATTATAGTGATTTAAGAATGTCACAGTAATCTATAAATAGAACATTATATTAAAAACCTACTAACCTTCTCATTGGATGTTTGTTCTAGCATATCAAAAAATTTTTCATCAAACAAAGCTGCATGGTAAAAAAATATTTTCTGTTAATGTTAAAGATATTACATTCATTACATAAAACAAGGGGTCTATTACCGAGGGACAGATTGAAAAAAATTGGAAAAAAAAAATACTGAAACCATTTTTAGTAAAAAAATTTCAGCTATAAACAAAATCTAATTTACTACACAGTAGTGTGATTTTTTTCTATTTTATAAAAATGTATTTTGATTTATTGGAATTTCTTACCTTCACCAGTTTTTACTATTTTGTTTATAGCCTGACAACTAAAAATGCATAATAAACATAGCGTAAAAATAGGAGTGAGGGGGGGGGGGGGTCTTGGGCCAAGGCTTGTTTCTTTTAAAATCTGCTGTTAATTTCTTTTGATAACAATAGTATCAAATGATGCAGAAATAAAGGTTATTAAAAGATTAAAAATTTTCTCCTTAAATGTGTGGTTTAGGTTTTAAATTTTCTGAATCCATCCATCCATCGTTAATAATCAGAGCACCCATTATAGGTTTGGAGGAAATAAAGATTTAACATAAAAAAAATTATTAAAGAAACATTTATAACATTAAATAATATGTAATACTATTATGTTGTGATATGACTAATCTCACTTTGATATTTCATGTAAAACACTTAAGTCTTAAGATATTTAATACATGTATTTATTATACTAGTTATGTATGTAAAATATATTTATTATTCTAAATCTATGTAATACTGTATATATAAATCTGGTGATTTATAATATATTACTCTAGTGATGTATCATATCATAAACCTTTAAAAGGTTTTTATTTTCAACATAAGTTTAAAAACACATTTATCTAACCGCTTACTTAAACTTCAGTATATTTCAAATCTTCTTTGTTGATAAAGGTAAAGAGTAAAAAAATCTACATTTGAAATATCTACATTTGAAGGTGTTTGGTTTTCTTCCATAAAAACAACAATTATCTTAACTAGAAAGGGAGTAGGGAAATACACACCCCTTTTTAAACTAACCATTTTAAATCTGCAATTCTGATTTAAAACAACCAAAAGTAATAACTTACCTTCTGATGCTGGTACAAATTGCTCATTCAGTAAAATATCCTCAGATAGCAGAGGCAAAATAAATGCAGTTTTTTTAGGAACTGATCCATCCATCGGATCACTGACTATATCCACAGCGACTGAGGCATTTACTGCTCCCACTTGATTGGTTTCTTTATTTATAGAGTACAGAGGAACACTTGCAGAATGGTCACTCTGCTTGCTGCACAAACCATCTGAAGGAACAAGAACAGTTCTTGATGGCTCGGAAGCTAAGGGAAGTACAGGATCAATGATGTGGACCCCAGACTTCATCACCAGAATAGTGTCATCTTTGACAGTCATTTTGTGAGCTGAAGAAGCTTCTACAGTAGATAAGTGAGACTGGTTTTCTGAGCTTTGTGATAGTACAGTTGAAGCAAGCTGGTCTTCTATGATAAAACTATTAGAAATAGTGGCATTCATGCAACTGTCTTTTACTCCAGATGTATGATTGTTTTCAGATATTTTGGGGAGACTTGACCCAGACAGCTCATCAGCTGACTTGACTGCAGTAAGTTCATTCACAAATGTTTCACTACCTGTAGAAAGGTGTGCATTTTGTGTATCAGCAGCAATATTACACTTCTGACCACTGAGAGAGAAATAATCATCATCTGGAGCGGTGGTGTTGTCTCTCCTTAGTGTTGTATCACAACAGCCCATGTTTGTTTTGACAGTGTTATCAGGAGCACACCAAGCAGTGATCCCATTAACACCTTGATTTATTGAAAGGTGTTCACTAACAGAAAGGGGAGGCAAATTGTCAACAAGTTCACCGTTGCTATTTGGTACTGTGACAGGTTTCTGGAGGCCAAGGACTGTCTTTTCCAATATTGATGTGTTAAATCCAGCTCCTTCATTTAGTGAAATGTTTACCACAGGCAAGAATGAATCATCAGCATTTAGAATACTATCCTCTTTAGCTTTAGTTACAACAGGTGAATTAACCATCTGAATCTTTGGCTTAAATGGATCTATTTCATGTAGGATATTATCCTCAAAAACAGTTTTAGTTACAAGGGGTGAATTAACCATCTGAGTGCATGGCTTGAATGGATCTACTTCATTTAGTACAGAATTATCCCCGGTAGCTTTAGTTACAACAGGTGAATTAACCATCTGAACCTTTGGCTTGAATGGATCTACTTCATTTAAGATACTATCCTCTGTAACAGTTTTGGTTACAAGAGGTGAATTAACCATCTGAATCTTTGGCTTGAATGGATCTACTTCATTTAGGATACTATCCTCAGTAACGTTAGTTACAACGGGTGAATTGACCATCTGAGCTCTTGGCTTAAATGGATCTATTTCATGTAGGATACTATCCTCAGTAACAGTTTTAGTTATAAGGGGTGAATTAACCATCTCAGTGTGTGGCTTGAATGGATCTATTTCATTTACAATAATCTCTTCAGTAACAGTTTTGGTTACATTGGGTGAATTGACCATCTGAGCCTTCGGCTTGAATGGATCTTCAACATTTAGGATACTATCCTCAGTAACAGATTTGGTTACAATGGGTGAATTGACCATCTGAGCCTTTGGCTTAAATGGATCTTCAACATTTAGGATACTATCCTCAGTAACAGTTTTGGTTACAACGGGTGAATTGACCATCTGAACTTTTGGCTTGAATGGATCTTCAACATTTAGGATACTATCCTCAGTAACAGATTTGGGTACAACAGGTGAATTGACCATCTGAATTTTTGGCTTGAATGGATGTTCAACATTTAGGATACTATCCTCTGTAACAGTTTTGGTTACAATGGGTGAATTGACCATCTGAGCCTTTCGCTTGAATGGATCTTCAACATTTAGGATACTATCCTCAGTAACAGTTTTGGTTACAACAGGTGAATTGATCATCTGAATCTTTGGCTTAAATGGATCTATTTCATTGAAGATATTATCCTCAGTAACAGTTTTAGTTACAAGGGGTGAATTGACCATCTGAGCCTTTGGCTTGAATGGATCTACTTCATTTAGTACAGAATTATCCCCGGTAGCTTTAGTTACAACAGGTGAATTAACCATCTGAACCTTTGGCTTGAATGGATCTACTTCATTTAGGATACTATCCTCAGCAACAGATTTGGTTACAACAGGTGAATCTGTAATCTGAGCCTTTGGCTTGAATGGATCTTCAACATTTAGGATACTACCCTCAGTAACAGTTTTAGTTACAACGGGTGAATTGACCATATGAACTTTTGGCTTGAATGGATCTTCAACATTTAGGATACTATCCTCAGTAACAGTTTTAGTTACAAGGGGTGAATTGACCATCTGAGCCTTTGGCTTGAATGGATCTACTTCATTTAGTACAGAATTATCCCCGGTAGCTTTAGTTACAACAGGTGTATTAACCATCTGAACCTTTGGCTTGAATGGATCTACTTCATTTAGGATACTATTCTCAGCAACAGATTTGGTTACAACAGGTGAATCTTTAATCTGAGCCTTTGGCTTGAATGGATCTTCAACATTTAGGATACTATCCTCAGTAATAGTTTTGGTTACATTGGGTGAATTGACCATCTGAGCCCTTGGCTTGAATGGATCTTCAACATTTAGGATACTATCCTCAGTAACAGTTTTGATTACAACGGGTGAATTGAACATCTGAGCCTTTGGCTTGAATGGATCTTTAACATTTAGGATACTATCCTCAGTAACAGTTTTAGTTACAAGGGGTGAATTGACCATCTGAGCCTTTGGCTTGAATGGATCTACTTCATTTAGTACAGAATTATCCCCGGTAGCTTTAGTTACAACAGGTGTATTAACCATCTGAACCTTTGGCTTGAATGGATCTACTTCATTTAGGATACTATTCTCAGCAACAGATTTGGTTACAACAGGTGAATCTTTAATCTGAGCCTTTGGCTTGAATGGATCTTCAACATTTAGGATACTATCCTCAGTAATAGTTTTGGTTACATTGGGTGAATTGACCATCTGAGCCCTTGGTTTGAATGGATCTTCAACATTTAGGATACTATCCTCAGTAACAGTTTTGATTACAACGGGTGAATTGAACATCTGAGCCTTTGGCTTGAATGGATCTTCAACATTTAGGATACTATCCTCAGTAATAGTTTTGGTTACAACAGGTGAATTGAACATCTGAGCCTTTGGCTTGAATGGATCTTCAACATTTAGGACACTATCCTCAGTAACTTCATTGACATCCAGAAAATTCCCCATCTCAGTCTGAGGCTGAAATGGCTCAGTAACCGCATTAGCTAAATCAGATGAGACTGCTCTCTGATGTTCAACCTGTGTAACAGGATAGTTAATTTTTTTTTCAAGATTAGCAGAATTTAATTCACTGGTAAAAACCTTCATTTTTGCATGATCAGTTTCAAAATGTTGTCCTTCTTTGTGATCAGGTTTTATTGCAGAAGCCAAAGTGGGAACAGTATTATTAGATTCTATTGGCTCTTTTATTTCATCCTTCAAACTCACTTTACAGGTTTCTGTATTCTTTATGACAGAATCACTGATGACAGGATCTGCGAGCATGGATAAATCAGAAGATATTTCTAGCCCACCAAGCAACCCTGCCAGTTCATCAACATCAGAAGCACACTTCAATTTCGAAGTTGATTGGAAATTTTTCTGCTCTGGTACTCTGATGCCATCTTTAAGTGCTTCATGAACCCTGAAATGGTCAAACAATAAATATCCTGAAAACTAATATTTAGAATTGTGTTCATTCCATGTTTATTTTCATTTGTTTAGAACATTTTTTAATATTAAAAAAAAAAACAACAAAAAGAGTTTTAAAAAATAAGAGAAGAGTAGAGAGAATGAAAGAAACAGTAAATATCTATACTTCTATAAGTTTTTAATTTTCAACTTCACATCTCCCAAATGTGTTCATAATGTGAAAAAGCTTACTGTCAAAATTTAGATGTAAAAGAATAATATTTACTGTAACTCAAAAGTGCTAAAGATTTACAATAAGTGACTTTTTTTTTAATATTTGGTATAAATGAATTATTATTTATCTACTTGAAAATCATCACATTGGAATATTAAGTAGCACACCAGTTGATACATGTATAATTAACCATACAAAATAGTCTCCCAAATGTATTGCTGCTGAAAAACAATATATTGATTAATTATATCTTCTTATGTGGTTTATAATTATGTATTGATTGCCGTAGAAGTGAGGGTTGACTGATCAGAATATGCAGTCATGGCGACATTTCTCTATCCCTGCAACAGAAAATTCTTCTGTTCCTCTTGAATGTACATTGTATTCCTGATATAGGCCAA